>JAODAL010009001.1:0-113645 GCA_025379985.1 Phyllomedusa bahiana
TTTATCTCTGAGAGCCAGAACCTGTCCCCTTCCCTGGGCGGTATGATGGCTGAACATTCCCCCATCTTTTTGTATTTGATATAATTGTTTGTAAGATGAACGAGGTTTTAATTATCTGAAAATTGCAGCCAACGATAATCCAGACTTATGAAAGTCCACAATTCTCTTCCTGATATATTGGCTAATTTCTTTAGAATTTCTTTGGCAACATTTGAGTTAATTAGAGATACAACTGTGGATGTATTTTAAAAGCACCCCAAAAACAATGTTCTGTGTTAATATCATGGGAAAGTCAAAAAATTTGTCCTTATTGGAAGAATTTCTTTGGCGAAATTTCCAGAACCTTTTTGTGCTTGTTCATTGTACAAACAATTTTTATGAAAGTATAAACAAGATGGGAATGTTCACCCATCTTTCCGCCAGGAAGGGGGACAGGTTTTCGTGTCTCAGAGATGAACAGTGGGAGAACTTGCACAATTGGTAAGAGAGAGAGATCATTACTACACTACACTAGTATTCACAAGGGCCCGGCGCAAGGCAGGTTGGGCTTGTTACGGCAGTACAGTACCAGGTCCCTACCCCTGATGTGAATTGCTTGTGGTGCCAGCTGAAGTGTAGTGTGGTACAAAATCGTGAAGCAAACTCATAACAGGGGAGGAGGAAGATCAGCAGGCGGAATGTTCATATGGACAGAGCAATGGAAGTGGTTTGGGGGAATGACAGGAACAACTTTTACAACACTTTCTCACATAGACTAGGGCACTATGGATATGTTGGGGAAGTAAGAGGCAGGCTGGGTAATATAGGACCAGCAAATACAAACGAATGCCGTGTGAATTACTGCGAGCCCCCAAACGGGAAAAATTTTTTCTTCAAATTTAAATGTATTAACTTTCGACATTTTAATAACATTATAAAATATGTAGCGAATCATAGACACTTATTCAGTCCTTAAATCCGGATAAGGATAAATTAAGTATTTTGATGCCCGAGGAACGGCCAGAGAAAAAACCAAAGCGATTATCCAATTTGCCGGAACCGAAAAACGTTTCGGGGGACACCCCCTTCCTCCGCTTGGGGAAGGGGGGCGTGTCCCCCCGAAACGTTCGTGTTCCTGGCAACTTGGGTAACGCTTGGTTCTTTCGGCCGTTCCTGGGGCACAAAATACATATTTATCCTTTTTCCAGGTTTTTGAAGGATGAGAAAAGGGTGCTTTGATGCTGCTACATTTATATAGATGTTATTATATGTCGATAAGTTTAATAATTAAATTAGAAGAAAAAAAAATTTCCTTTTGGGGGACTCGCGTAATTCACACGGCATTGTTTGTATTGGAGGAAAATTGCGCAGGGGGGGCCCTGCTTGTAGTGTGCGGCCCCCGTCTGTTTTTAGTGCATTGTTTGTCAAAAAATTTTTTTAGGCCGCCTGTTGCACCTGCAACTCGCAGTTAGAGTCGCGGGGCACCTGTGACATAGGGTAACTAAGTTTCCAATAGGAAAGATTTTAACATATTGATTGGATGGATTTGTCACGTGACTGCAAGCATAAAAATGAACAGGAGATGATACTACACATGGTTGAGAATGGAAAAACTATTTTCAGAAACTTTGCAGATGTGCAAGCTGCTCTGGATCAAAGTAACTATAATGATGCTACACACTGAATAGTGGTTGTTCAAGGATTGTATCCAGGGTTATAAAAGGGCTTTTTATAAAGAGATAGAAAAAAATAATACTTTTCCTATCTGTGAATTATTTATTGATATAGTCATGGAGATAACATCTATTTGATGCTATTGTGTGGGAAAGAGGTAATAACAGAAAAAACAGGAAGTACATACCTGTAATTTCAAATAGGAAACTGTCTAAACAAAGGGGGCTGGTTTTTTAAATTTTTTACACGGTTCCCTTTTAAATGTTGGAAATTTTGCCCAAAGTTTTTTTTTATTATTAGTGTGTTGGGAAAACTGCTTTGACTTAGATACAGTGACAGACTCTAGTTTAATAAAATGCATAAAGATAGTGGAATAATTGCTGTTATGAGAGCACTCTAAATTTAACAAGGGATAAATCAGTTAAAATATTTAATATGACAGTTTCCTTGAGGCACTGGTACACCTAGCACAATTATTATGCCAAAGACCCCTTTTAAAAAGTAACCTTCATTAATCTTAATGAAAATCTGAAATCTAAAACAAACCCCTCAAAAAGAATCACAATCTTGTGGTGAACAGCGAGATAAAAGGTAGATAGCCAAACTACCCGCATCTTATTTAAAACCGTGAAAAAAAATAGTATGAAATTTAAGTGTTAACAAGTCCGTATTATTTCCATGTGGCATTGATTTGAACACTAAGCCCCCAAAGTTTTGAAAAAAAAATTTTGATTTGTTAAAAACTTATGAATGATAAATAATCTGATATGGGCCCAAATCATTATCCCTTATAAATGTGTCAACTGATGAACACCAGGTAATCGTAGGATATTTAGACCCAAGTTGCAGTCTTCGACAAGTGTATTGATATCCACTGTGGTCTTATGGTATTTATTTGAGGAAAGAACCCCTAACAGAAAAACAGAAAAGTGAGACATAACTGTCCATAACTTATCCCTACCCAATCCTTGTCCTGATAAGGTCATTCCCACTTATCGGAGGCTGGGAGGTACTATGAAGTTCTAAGAGCTCAACATCTGTTCCTAGGTACACCTAGTAAACCATTTATCTCTCAGTACTGCATGAAAAGGGACTATTGAATACATTCAAATCTTGAAGGTTCTATGCCAACAAAGGTTTGTTACTACATTTTGCATCCCATTTAAAAAATTTGCCATTTACAGTACCTCAAGGATGAGATAATATAGGAAGTAGCTTCTGCCTGCATTCTTTGTATACTTACACTGACAAGCAAAAAACTTTTGAACTTTTTACTTTAAATCTCACCATCCACTACAGCTTTGAATGTGAGACTACTATCATTTTACAGACAAGCAACTTTGCTTTACCATACATAATTATGACTTTCAACTATTTAGCATATGCTTAGTTATGCAGATTTTTGTCATGTAACGGCATTGTTACTGTTTTGCTCCTGGTGGTGGAGCAGTCTTTTTCTTCTTGTATAATACAAATTGCAATCTGTTCCCACATTCCTTAATAGCTCAGTGTGTTATAAGGTTGATTCATTGGTTTGAATCGAGGAGCAGCCTTGAAAAAGATTTCCCAAGAAAAGAGAAACCGCATCATCCAGCTTATTGATAGATGTCTCTTGGCCAAGCAAACTGCATAATGTGAGGCCATGACAGTTGGAAGAATATGAAATGAAGTCCATCCATTGCTTCAAAAGCCAAGTGATGGATGTCCAGACAAAATATCGGCATCAACAAGTTGGCTTTTCACAAGGTTTATCAGTTCTAGTGCGATAAAAATGGTAGTGGAGGCTCCTATGCTTGGTAATAATGAGATCACAGACATCCATGCAAGCACTGTCTGACGTGCATTACATAAGTCTGAAATTGTGGCCCGAGAAAAAATGAGGCTCCACTTCAATTTCTTCATAAGAAGCATCAGCTCGAGTTTGAAAAAAATTACAAAAAGTGGACAGTAGAAGATTAATAATGGGTAATTTAGAGCGATGAGATGAAAGTCAGTAGACTAGGCTCTGAAGGGTGCAAATGGGTCTGAAAGAATCAAGGGAAAAGGGGGCTAAGGGCTCGAGAAATTGAAGGAACTGTCAAGTTTTATGGAGGAAGCCTATTGATATGGGGTTGTTTCAAAGCCAGGTGTTGGATACTTGACTAGGATTGACAGTGGTCTCAATGCTGAGCTAAATGTGAGTATCCTACAAGAAGAATTTCTTCGTACACTCGAGTACTATGGCTACGAAAAGGACTACATAGGGTGATATTTATGAAACTTGGTGGTGACATGTCTGTTTTAAATCACTGTACAGGAGTGTAGAAATGGCCAGTATTTTATGAAAGTGTTTCACAGCATTCTATATATGTGTCCAGTTCTATGGCAAAATTTGTCTCAGGCATGCCACTTTAAAACTGGTATGGATTTGTATGACAAACTTTGACACATGCGTACGTTTCATGCCAATCATACCATTCTGCTGTGACACACCTCTGCAAACTTGGCACATTTAAACGTGTCATCTCTGGAGTAGAATTCACCAAGTTTGGGCATAGGACTGTTCATACATCTATAGAACAAGGCTACCACACATTTTTGGCCACAAAGCACGCCATAAAACTAGTGCAGTCTCGTTCACACACGTTCACACATATCCAAAGTGTTCCAGCAGTACAACGACCCGAAGCATATGTTGAGATTGGCAAAGAAAGGGTTCAATGACTATTATGTAGAGTAGAGTAGAGTAGAGTAGAGTCATAGTTGGTGGATTAAAACTGAAGCCCATCAAGTTCTACTTTTCATATTTTAATACCCCAGTTAATCCAAAAGAAGACAAAACAACCAATTTACCATAATGTGAAAAAAGTCTTGACTGGCGATTTATATCCTGGATCCACATTTTTCATCAATACCTTTAACTCAATGTATTGTGTCTTTTCATCTGTATGATGCTCATCCTTGACCTGCCTTTAATTAATTTATAACTATTATTATTATTATTATTATTATTTTTATTATTATCCATCTCTTAGAGTTCCTCTTTCCAGTCTGGCTGGACATTTAGGGCCACATGGTTGAAAACTGTTTAGGTATAAAACTCACTTTGTTGCCCATAGCAACCAATCAGAGTGCCCCTTTAATTTTACATATTGTTCTGGGAAAATGAGAGGGGCGCTCTGATTGGCGGCTATGGGCAACAAAGTGAGTTTTAGACCTAGACACTTTTCATACAAGTGGCCCTTAGTGTGCCTCACTTGCACATTAGCATTTCAAGATGGTGGAATCAGTATACTCATTAGAAAAAAGTCCCTGGTGCAGTTCACACAATAATCTGCACTATAAATTGATATATTGCAATAACTATGAACATCTCTAGTAGTATAATGTTGTACCGTGTTAGCCATAGAAAGTAGTAGAAGAGTGAAGAAATCAGGCGATACCTTTTAGAGGCTAACTGAGTATATTTGATGGTAAGCTTTCGAGAGAACTAGCTCCCTTCTTCAGACATGATGATATACAAGAAATTGAAAATTCACAGGCTTTTTATACACACAAGACATGGATCTTCAAAGGATCTTAGAATTCTTAAACATAACAAAATGCAATATAAGCAAACAAGTCATTTACAACAGGTCAAACAATTAACTATCTGGAAACTTGTGAGGCATGACAGAGGGGTCAGTAAATCTGCCGTCTTATCTCACAGCCATCACGTGTAATTTGTGGCCATCACAGTTCACATATAGTTTGACATAAAGCTAGCATGGATATTTAACCCATTTTGCAGAGTCTGAAATTTTTGCATTAATTTAAATTCCCACTCCTTTCTCTCCCTCTGCGTCTTAAAGTGTCCCATTAAAACCACAATCTTCAGATCTTCAATACAGTGGTCCTCTCTGGAGAAGTGTTGTGCCACTGGAAGATCAGTTCTACTGTTATTAATAGTGAATCTGTGGGAGTTCATGCGCTGGCTGAGTCTCTGTCCTGTTTCCCCCACATAAAGGCCTGTGGTCGGGCATTGCGCACACATGATCAGATACACCACATTGCTAGACCTGCAGGAAAATGTCCCCCTAATTCTGTGCACCTGCTGTGACTGTGGGACAGGTACACTGTCAGCAGTGTGGATGTGACTGCAGGTCTTGCACCTGTTTTGCAGGCAGGGTGAGGTGCCATTTTCAGTTGGGGCCTTCAGGGCGCTCCGGACAATAATGCGCCGCAGGTTTGGTGGTTGCCGAAAGGAGAGGAGAGGGGGGACTGGGAATATGTCTTTGAGTCTATTGTCTCTATGTAGCACAGGTTGAAGTTCCTTGGCAAACTTTCGTAGGATCTCCAGCTGTGGGTTGTAGGTTACAACTAGGGGCACTCGTTCTTCATTCTGGGTCTCTTTGTATGTAAGTAGACTGTCTCTGGTAATGGCGGCCGCTTTGCTGATTTGATTGTCCGTCACTTTTGGCCTGTATCCCAATTGGAGAAATGTTGTCCTCAGATCCAGGAGGTGTTTGTCCAGGTCTGTCTTGTTGGAGCAAATACGATTGTACCGTATAGCCTGGCTGTAGATAATGGATTGCTTTGTGTGCTTGGGGTGGAAGCTGTCATTCCTGAGGTAGGCCGTTCTGTCTGTGGGTTTGTGGTATACTGATGTGAGTAGCCGGTGGTCTTTGATGTGTATTGTAGTATCCAGAAAGTGGATTTTGCTCTCTGAATAGGTAAGCTTGAGGTTGATGGTGGGGTGGAAGTTATTGAAGTCATTATGGAATTGAATTAGGGCCTCCTCGCCCGCAGTCCAGATGACAATGATATCATCGATGTAACGGAGGTACATCATGGGTTTGGTGGTGCATGTGGATAGATACGCTCCTTCCAGTTCAGCCATAAAGAGGTTTGCATACTGGGGCGCACATCTGGACCCCATTGAAGTTCCCATTCGCTGTAGATATAGGTCCTCTCCAAATTTAAAATAGTTGTGGCTGAGTATGAACTGTATGAGCTGTGTTATTGGTTTTGTTGGGAGGTTTAGTTTCTCCAGGTGTGTCCGACATGCTGCTATGAACATCTCTGGCAGTTTCAGAAAATGGCTCCAAAGAAGGGTTGAAATGTAACTTGTACAGACATGGGTGAATACATTTAGAATTTAGATGGTATTAGAGATGTTGCCCAATCTCTGAGGCTTTGCACACAAGGTGTATTGCTGGTTAGTGCATTGTTGCTCCTGCTTATTTTTCCTCGCTTTTGCTGAAATGTAGAGGATGTCTTAAAATGTACTTTTTAATTACAGATTAGAATTACAATATATGTGACTATATGAGACATTAAAAACTACTGTAGTTAGGGGAAAATAAAGAAAAATGAAAAAGAAGAAAAAAATAATCGATAAAATCACTCCCTGTCTACAAGATAGAAATCTTCAGCTTTTGCTCCAAGACATAAATATTCAATGCATTTGTCTATAAATTTATAAATATCAATATTTTTTTGTCTGTGTTAAAAACACAAAATATATTAACTTAAACAAGAAACTTGACTGTGATCAGTAGATGTTATTGAGTAATAGTTACTAAATCAATAAATATTGTCTAAGTGTTGGCTTGAAACCAAGATGAACCTTGACAGTCAATAGATTGGTCACTCATCTGATGGTCATTGATTGATTGTAAAACACAGCAGTTAGGTTGGGAGTGACTCAATAAGGTCCTGGTAGGTCATCACAAGACCTGTGCTGATTGCAAAACATCCCACAGTTGCTGGACGGTATGTGGAGTAGGATAGAGTGAACACATCCCAGAGGTGCTCAATTGGGTTTATGTCTGGAGAATGAGGGGGTCAGGGTAGTACTTGGAAGTCTTGGTTATGCTCTTTCAACCAGTGACAAACATGTTGGACATGCATAGGTGTATGTGATCTGCAAGGATGGATCAATACTAGTGTTGAGCGATTACGTTGGCTATCAACATAGGGCGATAGTCGATAGTCGGCCACCATCGATAAGGTTTTTTGATAGTCGATAGTCGATCATATCTGATGACCATTAAAGTCTATGGGAGAGCAACAACACCTTCATTCTTACACCCAAACAGGGCTGGAGAAGCTGGAATTAACAGCCACAACAGTAAAAATTTGGATACCCTGCAAACTTCGGGGGCCAACATTTTTAGGTATAAAAGCCAAAAGGAAAAAAAGTCACCACCAACCCACTACCCCTGTCTTGTACCCGCATGACCCCCAAAACCTGCTTAAACCCAAAAATTAAAAATGCCAAAAAGGCGTATTTTTTAAAACCATCATTTTATTTTAAAACGGGAAACATTGAATATCCCTGTCCTTGGAACCAAAAATGACCCTAAAAACCTGAAACCCCACAAAATTAAAAAGTCCCGGGAAAAGAAAGTAGTTTTTTGAACCACCATTTTAGTTGAATGGACATTGCCCAAAAACCCTGTCCGGGGACCGCAGCATGCCCCTTAAAACCCGGGCCGGGGCCCCAAAACAGTTTTAAAAAGTCCCCGGAAAAAGGAGTTTTTTAACCCCCTTTTTTAGTTTAAAGGGGCATTTCCCAAAAATGTCCTGGCCCGAGTAATTGACTTAAAACCTTTCTGCCCCCCAGATTAAAAAGTCCCCAAAAAAAGGGTCTTTAAAACCACCATTTTAGTTAAAAATTTGGATATTGAGTTATACCTGTCCCTTGGACCGCAGTATGACCTTTAAAACCTGTCGGGACCCCAGTTTTAAAAAAGGGTGGGAAAAAGGAGTTTTTTAAACCACCATTTTAGTTGAACTGGACATTAAAGTATCCCTGCCCCTGGAAACCCCCCCCCCAAGTTTTTGACCTTTAAACCTTTTTGGCCCCCCAGTTTAAAAAAGGGGGCGGAAAAAAGGAGTCTTTCAACCACCATTTTAATTAAAAATTTGGACATTGATTTTAAAACCTGTCCGTCCCAACAGCTTGCCCCGGGGCCGGGGTTTACAGTGGGTGGTGGGGGCCCCCAGGCGGGCGTCCATCATCTTTTAAAACACGCGGGTTTTAAAATCCCCTTTAAAAGCAGAAACAAAAACTGTGGCTAAAGGGCAGAGTGGGGGATGCGGAATTTTGTGAGAACCCCCCCACCCTTTCCTCAGTACACAGTAAAAACCTGGGTGTGTTTTGCCCCCCCTTATGAGTAGGCCCAAATTAGCTTCATTGGGAAAAAATACTGGTTTTTAAGGGTTTCCTTTGTTACACCCAGGTGCCCTTTTTTTTGGGCATTTTTTTTTCCATTTTACTCAACTGCTGGGGGGAAAATGGTCTCGTACTTTTTTTTCCTCTGCCCCGTGTTTCCATACTCCATGCCCTCTGAAAAACCCTTTTTTTTTTTTAAACAGGTCAAGTTTTCCTGTACCTTTTAAAAATTTCAGGGGAAAATTTTTTTTAACAGCTATTTTGTACATGCAAGTTTTTTAGTAGTTTTAATTCTAGAAAAACTTTTTTAAAATAGGATGGAACCCCTTTCATGTCTTTTTTTCTTTTTTTTTTAAATTATATTAAAGGGGGTTTGTCTAAATTTCAGGGATTAAATAGTATTTTAAAAAGATCTTGAAAAACAAGTCATTTTGAAATAATTGTCCAAAAACAGTGTCCTACCTATTCCTTTTTTCTGACAGCACCATCCCCCTTGACCCACTTTTGGGACAATTTTTAAAAGAACAAATGTCTGTTAGAAACAACATTTTTTTAAAAAGGGGACCTGTAGTTAGCTGCATGTCCCCTGAAAAATGCCCCCAAAAATTAAAAAAACATGCCCCATGAGCCACTTTGGGGAAAAATTGTGAAGCCCAAAAGGGTCTATTAAAAACCCAACTTTTTTTTAATAATAGGACCGTAGTATTGCTGCTTTTAAAACCCCAACCTCTTTGACCCAAAAAAATAAAAAAAATGATTTCTCAGCCACTTTTAAAAAAATTGTGAGGGGGGAAAATGCCAATTTAGAAGCCACTTTTTCTTTTTCCAAAAGGGGACCAGGGATTAAACCCTTTAACTCACAGCAAAAAGCCCCCCAAAAAATTTTTTAAATATGACTTCTCCACAGGGTTTTAAAAAAATTGTGGGGAGAAATGCCACTTAAAACCCCACATTTCTTTTCCAAAAGGGAAACCCAAAATTTTTGGGCTGTTTCTCACAGCAACATGCCCCCAAAAAATTATAAAAAATGACTTCTGCCACTTTTAAAAAATTGTGAGGAAAAAGCCCCCAAAAAACCATTGACAATGGGGAAAAAAATTCTAAAGATAAAGGGGGAGAAAATGGAATAGGGTTTTTTGTCTAAAAACCCCTTGGGTTTTTTTTACAGTCTCCCCCACAAAAAACCAGAAAAAATGAACTTTTTGGGAACTAGAAAAAAAATTTGCAGTAAAAAATTTTTTTTTTAAAAAAATTGTTTTTAAAGAGGACCATTTCGTTTGGGGAGGGGAATGTGAAGTAACAAGCAACAAATTTCGGTGACCTGGGCAATTGGGCCACAACCATCATCAGAGATCCATGCCTAAATTCATCTTGTTTGAAATCAAACGCTCCACATTATCTGTGGAAACCCGGATGCGTTTGTCGGGGAAAAGGGACTCCCCCGGTTTGTGCTAAAGGGTCCGTTTCAGATATGACCCCTTGGTGGGGGCAGGACAACCCCCTCTATGGCGTGCCGACCCAGCTGGGGCCCAATTCGTAAATTTTGGATCCCCAGAAGTCAATTGGGCCCGGAAACGTAAAAAAACCCATCGGTTTTTTAGACGAATATTCTTTTGAAACTTTTATTTAAAGCTGGTCCCCCTGGGGTTGTATTTGGGGCCCTGCATTGCATCGGGGTTTTGGGGTGGAAATAAAGATTGCCCCAGGTCCCCCCCTTTGGGTTTTCTTCCCCCCTTAAGCGCTTCTGCTGCCCCGCTAGGTTTTTCCCCAAAACGCTTTGACTTCCCCGACTTGTTCCCCCTGCTTTTAAAAATTTGAAGCAGCCCGCAACAAAAGTCTCCATTTGTCAATCACCCCAAGGTCACCATTTCCTGCATTTTACTCTCTATTTGGGTGGGTGGGAAGGGAAAAGTGATGAGTTTTTTTTTTGTCCCGGGGATCCCGGCGGGTGCCCACCCAGTAACTTTTGGTTAAATTTTGAGGGCCCTTTAAATTTGCGAGGATCATTTTGGGGAGGAAAAGGGGGGGGAGCATCCAAGCACTATGTGAGAGATGGACCCCTTGATTTCCACCTCTGGGTCGGGGGGCACTGGGCAAACTGATCTTCCTCATCTTCCTCCTCCCCCTCAAATTGGGCGGCCAACCTCTTTCCAAGGGCAGGGCGCCCCGGAAAACATCGTGTCTAGGAATACCTCCCCCTCCCCCCCTCCGTTTGCCTCCGGACCCTTAACACAGCCCTGACCTGCCTGAGATATGCCCCCTGAGAGCTAAAGCGCCACCTTGCACTAGTTTCTGGACCCCGAACCACTGCCTAATGAAACCGGGGAAAATTGTAAAACCCCGTGGGGCCCTTTGTGCATTTGACGGGGGAGAAAGGTTCCATGCCCACATTTGTGTCCTTTCCTTTTCCCCGTCGCTGGGGGGGACCGTTTTTTTCAGAGGGGCCCAAAACGATCGTTCCAGAACTAAGATCACCACAATTCTCATGCTGACAAGGGGCAATGGTCTGCATGCCATTTTTGGGTTTGGCTTCTTCAAAACTGGCAAGGCCCCTGCTCTTTTCACCTCCCTTCCACTCTGGGTTTTGGGCCCCCGGCCCCCGAGGCCCGGCACCGGCTTGCCCGGGCCCCATGTGTCCTTGGGAAATGCGTAATGGATTGGCTGTTTGCCAAAAATCGCTGGAGATGTGGAGGGGGGGAATTTTTCCGCGGTTTTGGGCCCATCAAAAAGAGAGGGTTGGACGGGGAGGCCGAGCAAAAGCTGCAACGCAGCCAGGGGGGACGAGCGGGGGGTTTTAAACGGGGGAAAAGGTGCGAACTCAGCCCTCGAGCTTCTTCGCAGGCAGTCCAGACCCGGGTTCTTTTTAAAAATTTTTCGGGGACGACCAAGTTCATGACAGGGTGCCAGGAAAGGGGGATGTGTTTCAGCCAACCCGTTTTCTAAAGGGAGCAAGCAAAATTTCCCCCGTTATCGATCCCCCCTTCCCCTGGCACAATTTTTCTTGTCCCCCAGCCAGCGCCGGGTCTCGTTCGGAAAACCGTCCACGGGCTCCTGACCTGTGTGTGGACGGTCCCCCCCAAAGGGGCAGATTAAATTTTTAAAAACCGTTGGTTTCTTTTGGGCCATGATGCCCCCAGGGGCCCTTTTGGGGGAAAAGGCCCCTTTCCCCCCATCCCTCCCGGGTTTTTAAAAGAGGTGCGCGGTCCTGATGCCACCGTAACCCCCGAGACACCCACCCAGCTCACCCAGGAGCTTTCACAGAGATTTTAGCGGCCCTTGGGCCCGTGCTTATAGCCCAATGTATCGGTTTTCAGATGGACTTTTCCCGGGCCCAACAGATGCAGACAAAAACCTTTGAAATTTTAGAAACCGTGGTGGCCAGGCCCAGGGACGGTTTTTTTCTGGGAAAAGGGAAAATTGCCTGTCGGAAATCTGGTTTTTGGGGGCAAGGAGGCCATGTTTGGGGGGGAAAACCCCCATCTTTTTGTCCACCAGAGGGAAAGGAAAAACTTTTTCCATGTGCCAAAACCCTTTGGAAAATGCCGACATTCAGGCTTTTGGTTTTTGGGAGGTTTTGGGGGTTAAAGTGTTTTTTCTGCTCCCAAACCTGGGAAGACAAAAGGGGCTGGCTGCTAGACTGGCCTTTTACGGGTGCGGTCGTCAAACTGGCTGGGGGGAAAAAGGGGGTAGGATGGGCCCTCTGGGGGTTTGCTGGTGGTATTTGGGGCGCCCGGTGGAGGCTAAAGGGGCGGAGGCTGACCCTGATAAAGACTCTGGGGAGACTGGGCAGCTGAGGAACGCTTGGGGGTTTGGGGGGGGAGGAGGAGGGGGAGAAAAAGGGGTTGTAAACATTTTTTTGGAGGCCCGGCTCCATTCTGGTTTTTTTTTGGCCAAGTGTTACCCCATTTAAAATTGTTTGACGAACATTTGTGGCCTTTAACTGGGGGACGGGAGGTAAGACGGGGGGGATGCAGGTTGCTTTAACCACAAAGGACAGTTTGGGCGGCTGTTCTTTAAACTGAGATTCACGGGGGCCCAAAACCCAGCGATGACAGGCCGGGGGTCCGCAACTGACGATCCCTGGGCAGGGCTGTTGTCGCCAGCACTGGAAGGGGGCACTCTTTTTCCGAACCTCTTACCCCCGGTGCTACCCCCCCCTTTTTTGCCGCTTACCACCTTTGCATTTCGCTCCTTTGGGGTTCAGAAAAAAATTAAAAATTTTTGAGAAAGGGTAAGGAAAAGTTTTTGGGAAAATCTCTTTTTAAAAAAACGGGAAATCACAGCTATTCTCAATCCTCTAATCAAAACAAAATTGCTGGATTTAAATTTAAATGCAAGGTGTCTTCCCATCAACAAATCTGGATGGGCAAAAGTGCAAAAAAACACGTATCTGTTAGTTTTGTATAATACACGGTAAATTTTTTTTTAAATTTCAATTCACCTGTGGGGACTATAAAATTGCTTTTTTTCAGATTTTCGTTTCAAGGGTGCGTCAATGACAAAAGGGTTTAATGCGCCCAAAAGTTTTTAAAAAAAATGTTTCGTTTTTTTTTTCGTTTTAAAACAGGGTTAATTTTTTTGCACCCTTTTAATTTTACCTTTTGGTACTATTTTTAAAATTTTCTGTTTTTAAAATTTAGGTTTAAGCTGCGTCAATGAACATAAAGGGTGTAGTGCGCCAAAGTCAAAAAAAAACGGGAAACTTTATGTTTTGATAATACACGGTATTTTTTTTTCACCATTCAATTCACCCCGTGGTGGACTATAAAAATTGTGTTTTGGGTTTACGGCAAGGGGTGGTCTAAAGGGAAAAAAGCTGTAGTGCGCCCAAAAGTTTTAAAAAACACGTTTTCTGTTTTTGTTTTTCGAAAAAAACACGGTTTTTTTTTGCAAACCCCAATTCACTTGTATGACTATAAAAATTTTGTTTTAAGATTTACTGCAAACGGCGTAAAAGAAAAAATAGCCCGTAAATGGGCCAAAATCAAAAAACACGTTTCTCCTTGTTTTCGTATTTAAAACCGGGTTATTTTTTAGGAACCCTTTTAATTAGTTTTTTGGGGGGCTTTTTGGGTTGGGTTTTTAAGGGGGGTTTAGGGGGGCCAGCTTTCGTTTTTTGGCGGGGGGGGTATTTGCGGAAAGGGGGGGGGGCAGAGGGGGGGGGGGGTTTTTGTATAATACCACGGGGGGGGGTTTTTTCACCTTTAATTTCCCGTGGGGACTATAAAATTGCTGTTTTTTAAAATTTAAGTGCCAAAAGGGGGTATAATTAATGAACCCCCCAAAGGGGAAATGGGGGAAAATTGAAAAAAGGGAAAACCCCCATCTGAAAAGAAAATGATTATAAAAGTGGAGTTTTGCACCTAACAAGAGCCTTCAGTTACTAGGAAAAAGATGTGGTTTTTTTCCTAACATAAGTTCAGGGGGGTGGGCCCAAATATCCAGGGGAAAAATTTTCAATAAAAACTTTTTAATTAATAAAGACATTGCAGTTTTTCAAATTTTTCCCACATTTTTTAATTTTTTTTTTGGGTTTTAAACCTTTTTTTTTCCAAATGTTCCTTTTTTTTTGAGCTTTTTTTTTTTGTTTTTTTTTGGCCCCGCGGGCCCCCCCCCCCCCGCCCCCCCTTTTGGAATTTTCTTTTTCAGGGTAGATTTTCTCCTTTTTTACCCCTTACCGCCGGAGCCAGTTTTTTTTTTGGCCCGTCTTTTTACAGAAGGCCCCCCTTTTTTTTGGGGGAAACTTGGTTCCCTTTTGGGGGATTTTTTTTTTTTTTTGTTGGGGGAATTTTTTTTTTGGGCCTTTTTCCCCTTTTTCCATGTGGTTTTAGGGGTTTGGGGGGTTTTCCTTTGGGGGCACAAATTGGGGGGGTTTGGGGGGGGTTTTTTTGGGTACAAAAAATTTTTTGGGGGGGGTTTTTTGGGGGGAAAATTTATCCCGGGGTTGGGGGGTTTTTTAAAAATTTTACCCTTTTCAAAATTTTTTTAAAAATTTTTTGGTTTTAAAACAGGGGGGTTTAAAATTTCCCTTTTTTTAAATTGTTTTGGGGGGTTTTTAAGGCCTTTTAGGCATTTTTTCTTTTTGGTCTGCTGTTTGGGGGGCATCATTTTTTTAAATTTTCCTTTTTTTTCGACCTTTTTTTTGGGGGGCTTTTTAAATTTTTTTTAGTTCTAACGTGACTTTTTGATCTGTATGGTTAGAATTTTTCCCCCCCAAAAAATGACCCCCTTTTTTAAAGAAAACCTTTTCAAACCCCTTTTAAAGTTTTTTTCAAAAAGGGATTTTTTGGGAAATTTATTTTTTAACCCATTTATTGTTTTTTTCACAGGAAATTTTTTAAAAACAAAGGTTTTTTTTTGGAAAGGATTTTAAATTTCAAAATTTTTTTTTTTTTTTTTATTGCAATTTTTTTTTTTTTAAATTTTTTTTTATACATTTTTTTTTTTTCACAAAAGAAAAAACGGGGTTTTTAAATTTTTTTATTTTAAGGGGAAATTTTCAAACTTTTTAATTTTTTTGAATTTTCCCCCATTTTCTGCTGTTTTTTTAGAGATTTTCCCCATATTTTTTGCCCCTTTTGCATTATTGTTTTGGCCCAAACCCCAATTTTGGGCCCCCAAAAAAATTTGGAGGAGCACCTTTTTCTTGGGCTTGGGGTTTTCCTTTTCATTAGATTTTTTTTAGGGGGGCCCCTTTCAGGGTTTCGGACCCCCCTAAGGTGCTTTAAAACCCTTTTTAAAAAATGGGCCCCAAAAATACCCCCCTATTGGGGAAAAACACCCCTTAAGGAATTTTTAAGGGGGGTAGTGAGTACAATTTGACCCCACAGTTGTTTTTACAAAGTTTTTTGGTTAGGCTGTGAAAATTTTAAATAATTTTTTTTTTTTATAACTTCAATTTTTAGCTAAAAAGTTTTAAATTTTTTCAAGGCATCCCGTAAAAAAAGGGGGCCCAAAAACTTTGTTACCCAAATTTTTTCCCAAATTCGGCAATTTCCCTCATGTGGGGGTAAAATGCTATTTTGGGCGCATGGCAGGGTGGGAAAAAGGGGGAGTGCATTTTTGCTTTTGGAGCGCAGTTTTTGGTGGGGCCATGTCGAATTTACAAAGCCCCCCAAAATACCAGAACAGGTGAAACCTTCCAGAAACCGCCCCAATTTTGGGGTTTTAAAATGCCTCATAGATCTCATATAGGGGGGTGTATTTTGCATTTTGGGGGCACAGGTTTTTAAATTTTTTTTTTTTTGCAATTTGGGGGTTTTGAAAATGAGGGGAAAAAACCGCAGTTCCCCCCATTGTTTTTTGGACCTTTTTTAAATTTTTTCCCGCGTTTTGCCAAGGGGTATTAAAAGATTAAAATCTTTACTATGGGGGGCGGTTTCAAAATTTCAATGATTAGGTTTTTAAAATAGTTTTTTACTTTTTTCAAAATAGAAAATAGGGGGCTATTAAAAAATTTCGTTTTTATTTTTTGTCCTGTTTTGATAGCCAAAAACCCCTTTTTAGTTTTATTTATTTGGGGTGATTTTGGGGTTGTTTTTTGTGGGGGTGAGTTGAAGTTTTTTTTTAGTACCAATATGGGGGGTATCCGCTTTGATCCCTTTTTATTAAGGGTTTTTTTTGAGGCATTTTGAACAAAATACAAAATTCCTGGATGTTTTTTATTTTTTTTTTCAAGCGGTCACCGTGGGAGTATAGCTGACATGCTAGTTTTACCGCGGTCGATACTTTTCAGCGATACCCAATTTGTATTTTTTTAAGTGTTTCTGCTTTTAAAACAATTTAAAAAAAAATTTTAAATTTTAAAAAAAACCTTTTTGCATCGCCATAGTCTGAGAGGGCCCTAACTTTTTTAATTTTTTTGTTACGGAGCTTTTGTAGGGGCCCTTTTTTTTTGCGGGATGGTTGAACGTTTTTTAAATTTTTTCATTTTTGTGGGGGCAAGACTTTTTGATCAGTTTTAAATCCATTTTTTGGAAAAGGCCCGGGTTTAAAAAAAATACTGCAAACCCGTAGTGTTTTTTAATTTTTAACGCGCCCCCGTGCAGTATCCATGACCAGTAGCTTTACTCTCTGGGGGATTCGATTATGGCGATACCCTATTTATTAGTTTTTTTTTTTTTTGGAAGCACTTTTTAAAAAAAAAAAAAATAATTTATTGTGTTAAATAATAAATTTTTGCATCGTGTCTTTGAGAAACCAAACTTTTTTATTTTTTTCCCTTAAAAGGAAGTGTAAGGACTTTTTTTTTTTAGGAAAGAACTGAAATTTTTAAATTTGGGACAACTTTGGCCCTTTTTATGAGTTTTTGATCGCTTTTTATTTCCCTTTTTTGTGCTGCGGGATTACAAAAATTTGCAATTTTGAATGTTTTTCTTGTTTTTGTTTTTTTTCCCGGGTTCACCGTGGGGTTAATTAAAAAATAACAGATTTATAGGGGGGTCGTTACGCACGCGGCGTACCAATTTTGGGGGCTTTATTTAATTTTTTATTTTTTTTGGGGCGATTTGGGGTATTTAAAGGGGGAAAAAGGGAGTGTACATGGTTTAATATAATTTATTTGTGTTGTGTTTTTACTTTTTTATACTGTTTCTTTTTTTACTTTATCACATTTATTTTACTTTTACCCAAGTGAGAATTTGTAACGCAAATCCTCAGCTGGTGGAACAGCAATCAATAGAATGCTTTTTGAAGAGGCGATCTGTGCACAGCGTCACTGCTGTGCAGAGGTCGCCTGTCAACTAGTGACACCAGTGCCCACAATGCATGTGGCAAGGTGACGTCACCAACAACCCCCGGCTCATTCAGAAGCATCCGGGGAGTCCGTAGTGAGACGGGCGAGCGGCATCACTGCCGCATATGTCCTCTCCGATCGTGGCAGAGGGAGCTCACCTCCTCCGGCCTGCGCCTTCATTATTGCGGCCATGACAGGCTGCGGTAATGTGCTTTTTCTTCACCCGCGGCCGGAGCACACTCCGCCGTGGTGAGATGGGAGCATACGCCTGCGTAATTTACCGCTGTTCCATGTGTCGCGATCGTGCGGCTCGCCCGCAAGCCCGCGTGAATCCGCCAGGGCGTATGCATTACGTCCATTTGCGGGAAGTCACATCCCCTAGGGCGTATGCATACTCCCAATGTCGGAAGGGGTTAAAATTCTCTTACCTAACTACTAAAATCTTCCAAATCTCTAATCTAACGAAATTTAAGGATCACAGCTAATAGTAGATACGGTTTCTCTATGCAGAAATTAGAATAATTCGCTGAGCTGTTTGGCCACAGGCAAGCGCACGTTCCAACTCCTATGAAGACGCTTAGAGACACTGAGGCTGAACAGGAAACGCTGTTCTAATGTAAAACAGTCATGTTGATTTTTCCAGCCAATCGCAACCCATACACAACCCAGACATGATGTCCCACACACATCTCACCCTGCTCTATTCTGTAATCTGATTTTGCTGGCCTGCCAAAATTACCGGAAGTGCCGAAAATGGCGCATCTAAATAATGATGCATAGATTTAGACTTAATTATCGCATGATCTAAAAATTTCGATCACCATAAAAACCTTGCCGAATTTCAACCTTGTCGGATAATAAATCGCAACACACTAATCAATACCATAATCTGTTGAAAGTGCCTTACTCTTGAATGAGTGTGGCCAGAGGGTGGCACGAAAAACATTCCCCGGATGCTGCCACCATCCACTTCCAGAAATGTTGCAGGGTGTTTGTTCACTGATGTTTCTCACCTGATATGCCAACATCAATCCGTTCTATGAATTGAAAACGGGACTCATTGGAGAAAGCAACCCTTCCAATACTTCTATGAAAATTTAAGCCATTTCTACCAATACAACTTTGTTAGTAGAGATGCTGTGACAATACATCTGCTTCGGAGCCCCATACACAGTATGGTCTGCTAACATGTTGTTTTGGTTACATGTCTGATAGCTCTGCAGTTTTACAATGAGCTGCTCCACCAATATCTGTCGGTCTTGCCCTTAACCTGTCCAATAGTCCTCGCCTCCTCCAAAAATATTGGAAATATTATCTAGTAATACTCAAATTCTCCTACCATAGGAAATGAATGTGGCCACTGTCGCTCCTATTCTAGATTGGCTGGTTTATGCCGTACCCATCAAAAAGCTTAAACTATATATGAATTACTGTTAATTCCCCGCAATCCTCTTTCTAATTGCAAATTCCTTATGTAGCGCAGGTCGCGTGCTACAAACGCTGTTGTTCTGGGATATAATTGATTTATGATTTAATAAATGTTTTGAGCTCTTTTTCAAAGAATATTTTACACTTAATAAAAAAGAATTTTTATTCATAACTTCATGCCGCAAGGCGCTGAGGATCCAAGATTGCAATCATCTTCCATAGACTACAATGGGAGAAGAAGCTCGCGCTCAGATAGGCGGGGATATGCCCAACCAAATCCCCAACCAATCTCTCTTTTCGGCATTTTAAATACTGTATTTTAGAACTGTACCCGCCTTTGATTTCTGATTGGA
The DNA here is from genome assembly GCA_025379985.1 of Phyllomedusa bahiana. Lineage (NCBI taxonomy): Eukaryota > Metazoa > Chordata > Amphibia > Anura > Hylidae > Phyllomedusa > Phyllomedusa bahiana. Next base: position 19,307 of record JAODAL010009001.1, read on the forward strand.
TCAAACTTCTCCAATTATGCTAATAATGTCCCTTTCGCACCTTTTCTGATTAGGTCCTGGATAGCCAAGCACCCCGCTAGCTCAGCCAATCAGCTCTTTTACTATTTCCTGCATTTTTACTGTATTTTTATGAACGTCCCGCCTTGATTCCTTGATTGGTCAATAGTAGTGTATTGAACGATATTATCGACAAATTTAAGATCGCACGGTAATTACGTTGATCGGATTTTTTAAGATCACGCGATAGTTAAGTTAAAATCTGTGCATAATCTATTACTATCGCTCAATTTTCAGCACTTCCTATTATTTTGAGCGGCCACAGCCAAATCATCTTACAGAATGAGAGAGGTGAGATGTGTGTGCGACGTCATGACTTGGGATGGTAATGGTTTTTGCGATTGGCTGAAAATCACAAGACCAAACGTTTTACATAGAACAGCCCGCTTCCTGTTCATGATCAGTGGTCTGTCAGCGTCTCAGAGCAGTTAGGACATGCGCTCTGCCATCTGTCCAAACAGCTCAGAAACTGCTCAGCAAAATTATTCTATTTCTTCACAGTGGAAAGCTCTACTGTTAGCTTGAGATCCTACAACTTAGTTGATCAGAGATTTTGAAGATTTATGTAGTTAGGTAATAGAATTTAAAGGGATGCATCACCGCTGGTAAATCACGAGAGGGAGCGGGGGGGGGGAGGGTCCCATGCGGGCGAACCACAGACAACTCTTTAAAGAATACTGATATAGTTCACCAAGACTTAGTGTAGACATTGCACTCAATACTTTATTATTAACAGTTTCTATTTAAATATTACCTGGATATTTGGGCCAGGCCTGAACTAATATTAGGATACACATCTTTTCTAGTAACTGCAGGCTCCTTGTAGGTGCAAAACTCTCACTTTTATTATTAGTATACATTTCATAGTGTTCATTCTTCAAATTTGACCCATTCATCCTTTGTTGATGTACCACCTACGCAGTTAAATAGAATTCCAGCAATTGAAGTCAGCACTAGGTTGATAGGTGCCAAACATACCTTTCATTATAACGAATACATTTCAGACCTTTTTTCACATTGCGCAGTACACGTATGTTGATAGAGTCTACTTTGCAGTTAATGTGAATACTGTAACTTTGTAGTCACCACAGGTGAATTGAAAGGTGCCAAAAAATAACTTTAATTATCTGATACATTCAGATACTTGTTTTTTCACTGTGGCGCACTACACTTTGTTCATTGAGGCACCTTGCACTTAAATGTGAAAACAGCAATTTGATAGTCACCACAGGGTGAATTTGAAAGGTGCCACAAAATACCTTTTATTATCCGAATACATTTCAGATACGAGTTTTTTTCACTTTTGGCGCACTACTGCTTTGTTCATTGAGGCACCTAGCACTTAATGTAAATACATGAGCCATTTTGTAGTCACCAAAGGAGAATTGAAAGTGCCAAAAATCCCTTTATTATCCGAATACATTTCCATATACGTTGTTTTTTACACTTTTTGGTCAGTCAAGCTTTGTTGATAGATCTACTTTGCATTGTTAAATTTGAATCCAGCAACTTTGTAGTCACCACACAATCAGGTTGATAGTCCAAAAAATACCTTTTTTATATCATATATACATTTCAGATACACTACATGTTTTTTTTCACTTTGCGCAGCCAGCTGTGTTGAAAGAGCCACCTTGCAGTTAAATTTGAATCCATGCAACTTTGTAGTCACCCAGGTGTACGATAGGTGCCAAAAATACCTTTTTAATATCAGTATTAACATTTCAGACAGGTGTTCTTTTTCACTTTAGGACTCAGACAGCTTTGTTGTATAGATTTACTTTGCAGTTAAATTGAATACTAGCAATTTTTAGTAGTCACACACAGTGAATTGATAGGTGCCAAAAAATACCTTATATTATCCGCTGTAAACATTTCAGACAGGTGTTTTTTTCACATTTAGTCGTCATAGCTTTGCTCATAGGAGGCTAACTTGTGTATTAAATTTTGAATACAGCAATTTAGTAGTCACCAATAGGTGAATTGATAGGTGCCAAAAAAATACCTTATATATCCGATACATTTCAGACAGGTGTTTTTTTTCACTTTGGTCATCAACCAAGAAGCTATGTTCTTCAAAAGAGCTACTTTGTAGTTAAAGTTGAAAAACAGCACATTTAGTATCACCACGAGGTGAATGATAGGTGCCAAAAAATACCTTTAAAATCACCTATACATTTCAGACAGGTTTTTTTTTTCACTTTTGGGTCAGTCATGCCTTTGGTTCATAGAGCAACTTTGGTGTTAAATTTGAATACAGCAATTTAATAGTCACCACAGGTGAATTGATAGGTGCCAAAAAATACCTTTTATTTATCAGTATACATTTCAGAACGTGTTTTTTTCACTTATTGGTTAGTCCAAGCCTTTGTTATAGATCTACTTTGCAGTTAAATTTGAATCCAGCAACTTTGGTAGTCACCCATAGGAGTACTGATAAGTGTTGCCAAAAAATACCTTTTAATATCCGTATACATTCAGCCATGTGTTTTTTTTTTCACTTTTGGTCATCCAAGCATATGTTTGAAGAAGGCTGTTTTTGGGGGAGATAAGTGACATATGAATAACATATCGGGTTGGTGTCGTCTAATAAAACACACCTACACAGAGTAAAAAATACTTAAAAACAGAGCAGTGGAGGGGTGTATGTTAAGATATCCAACACTTGAAAAAAAAGCAAAGTGAAATAATGTACAAAACTATAAATAAAACTCTCCCTAAATAAAATCAGTAAACAAAAGTCAGTTCCAAAAAATATACTACATAGAGTCCCTGTACAAAAATAGCATAATGGCACTTTGTGATCAGTGGTCCAAACAGGTTTTAGGGACATGCCTTGTGGCCCAGGACAGGTATATTCCTATGTTCCAGTGAAGGTGGGTACTCACATGGTGGCGAAATTCTCCTTTTTCCGCACCTTTTAAATGTGGGGGCCTGCAGAGTTTAGGGCGCATAGCTGTGGGCCCAGGACAGTTATAGTCAATGTCCCAGTGGAAACCAATGGGTTGGTTGAAAAACTCCATTTTTTCCCGCACTATTAATAATCTGTGGAGGCCAGACAGGTTAATGAGGTCATTCAGGCGGTTCAGACAGATATAGTTAAATAGTCCAGATTCAACTAATACAGGTTGGTAGAAAGACTCCTTTTTCCTGGCACTTTTTAATATCTGGGTACATGCAGGTTTTTGGGGCCTCATGCTGCGATCCAGACATGGATATTACAATGTCCAGATACAAGTAAAATGATTGGTTCAAATCATATTGGCCTTCAGACATTTTAATTTGTGGGGTCATGCAGGTTTAAGAGTCATGCTGTGTGCAAGACAGGATAGTGGAATGTGTCAGATTTTTTTTTTCTGGGTTGACCTCCAACCCTTCTCGCCTTTTATAACCTAAGTGTGTTTGCCTAAGATGTACACGTATCCATTTTGAACTGTTGTGGATGTTAATACCCGCTTCTCCAGCCCCTGTTTGGGTGTAAGAAATGAAAGGTGTTGTTTGCTCTCCCATAGACTTTAATGTCCCCATCGGCGATAAGTCCTAATGATCGACTATCGGAATCTTATTGGATACTAGCCCGAAATCGACTATCGACCCGATGACGATAGTCAAAAACGAAATCGCTCAATTCACTAGTCAATAGTTTCTCCATAGGTTTAATGGTTCACTGTCGCTCCTATTCTGATTGGCTGGTCTGCAACCAATGAGATAGATTTCAGAATTTGAATTACTGTATTTCCCGCAATTTCCAATATCCCCTAATTCTTGAATTAGGATTAGGTTGAGCGATTGCGTTGGCTACGAGATCGATCGATAGTCGATAGTCGCCATATCGATAAGGTTTTTTCGATATGACATCGATTATGGCGCGATGGAACCCAGTAAAGTCTATGGGAATCAAACAACACACCTTTCATTATTACAAACCCAAACAAGGCTGGAGAAGCGGAAATTAACATCCCAACAGTCAAATGGATACTGCTAATCTTGAGAGCCACACACTTAGGTTATAAAAGTCACAGAAAAAAAGACACAACCATTTTACTATCCCCTGTCTTGTACCACAGCCTGACCCTTAAAAAACCTGCATCACGCACAAATAAAAAAGTGCCAGTAAGGCAGTGATGATTTGTACCATCAAGTTACTTGAACAGGACATTGGATTCTCCCTGTCCCTGGAACCCAGCATGAGCCCCAAACCTTCATGGACCCCCCATATAAAAAGTGCCGCAAAAAGTGAGTCTTTCACCACCATTTTTAGTTGAACTGACATTGACTTACCTGTCCTTGGCCCACAGCATGGAGCCCCAAAACTACAAGACCCCCACAATTAAAACGAGCCGGAAAAGGAGTCTTTCAACCCACCAAATTTAAGTTTCACTGGACATTGACTATACCTGTCCAGGGCCACAAGCATTAGCCCCAAACCTGCATGACCCCCGCATTTTAAAAAGTGCTGAAAAAGGAGTCTTTTCCAACCAAACCGCCATATTTAGTTTCACTGGACAGTGGACTATACCAGTCCTGGCCACATCATGAGCCCCAAACCTGCATGACCCCCTCTTTAAAAAGTGCCGGAAAAAGGAGTCTTTCAACCACCATTGTATTTTTCACTGGACATTGACTATACCTGTCCTGGGCCACAGCATGCGCCCCAAACCCTGCATACCCCGCACATTTACAAGTGCCTGAAAAAGGAGACATTCAACCACCTTTAAGTTCATTGGACATTGACTATACCTTTCCGGCCAACAGCATGAGCCACCAAACTGCAAGACCCCCACATTTAAAAAATTTCGGAAAAGGAGTCCTTTCAAACCACCATTTTATGTTGAACAGAGGACACTTGACTATACCTGTCCTGGCCAACAGCATGACCCAGGGCCGGAGTTACAGGGGTGCGGTGAAAGCCTCATGCTGGCGTCCGTCATCTATTAACACACAGGAATAAAAACCCAGATGACGCAGCAAACATAAACTGTCGGCTGATGCAGAGTGCAGAAGCGGAAAGTGTGGGTACTTCCAGCCTTCCTCTGTACACGGTCATACCATGGGTACCTTGCCCTCCGAATGAGTGTGGACCAATTGAGCTCACTTTGAAATACAGGAGGTTAACGCTTCCTGTTTACACCCAGGTGCCCTTTATCTTGGCAATCTTTTTCCACATATTTACTCAACGTGCTTGAGGAAAAGGTCTCTGTACTTTTGGTTCTCTGTCCGTGCTCCAAAACTCCATGTCCTCTGAATAACCTACATCTGGTCAAGTTTACCTGTACATCCCTTGTACAATCAGTTCAGAGGAATTTTTTTAACACCTATTTGTACATGCAACGTTTTTTAGTACATTAAATTCTAGAAAACACATTTTTCAAATAGGAAATATTGGAACCCCACCATGTCTATGTTTCTCTTTTTTTCATTGTATTAATGGGTTGTCTCAATACAGGGATTGATAAGCTAGTGTATACAAGATACTTGCAAAAACAAGTCATATTGCAATATGTGTCCATCTAACCGTGTCCTACCTTATCCCAGTTACTGACAGCACCATCACCCTCTTGAGCCACTCTTGAACAATTGTGAAGAAGCAAATGTCTGTTAGAAACAACATTTTTGTTAGAATAGGACAACCTGTAGTATAGCTGCATGTCACAGCAAAATGCCCACCCAAAATTCAAAGCATGACCTTGAAAGCCCACTTTGGACAATTTTGAAGAACAAATGTTGTTAGAAACAACATATTTATATAATAGGACCTGTAGGTATGCTGCATTCAAAAGCAGCATGAACCCAAAAAATTATAAAAAATGACTTCTCAGCCACTGTTAAAAATTGTGAGGGAGAAATGCCACTTAGGAATGCCACATTTCTGTTACAAGGAACCTATTATGGCTTTACTCACAGCTACATTACCCCAAAAAAATATAATATGACTTCTCAGCCACTATCTTAAAAATTGTGAGCGGAGAAAATGAGCCACTTAGAAGCCACAATTATCGTTCCACGGACCCATAATTATATCTGTATCCACAGCAACATACCCCAAAAATTATAACTATGACTTTCTCAGCCACAATTCAAAATTTGTGAGGGATAAATGCCACTTTGAAGACACAATTAGCTGTTTCCCAAAAGGACCATGATAACTTGCAGTATCTCACAGCAAACATGACCTCAACACCATTGACAAAAGTCGCAAAAACTTTCTAAAGATAAGTGAGTAAATGGAATACGATGTTTGTCTGAAACCTTGCTGTCTTTTACCAGTCATCCTCACAGCAAACCAGCAAAACATTAACTGAGTTGGGAAACGAGAAAAAAAATTCAGTAAGAAATATTATCATTTATAAAAAAAGTTGTCAGGAGATTGACCATTTCAGTTTGAAAAGTAATGTGAAGTAACTGGCAACTATCGAGTGTTGGACCTCGGCCATTGGGGCACAACATCAACAAGATCCATGCCTGATTCATCATGCCCTGATTGAAAGGTCAAACGCTCCACATTATCTGTGGAAAGAGCCGGATGCTTTTGTCTGTAATGACTCTATCCAGCTGTGCTGTGAAGGTCGCTCAGATAGACGCTGGCATGAGCTGGGCAGACAACACCTTCTATGGCGTGGACGAGCCCGCCTCGGGCCATTCGTCCATTTTGGATACCCAGAAGCTATTGGGTCCGAACACATGCAAAAACATCGGTGTTTGCGAACGCAGATAGCGTGCACCATGATCTTAAGCTGATCTCAGTTTGGTTGGGGATGTGTGCCCTGCATTGCATGCCGTTGGTGAGGTTGGTAAACAAATATTGCCAGAGGTCACCCATAGGCCTCTGCCACCTTTGCCTGCAGCTGCCGCTATGCCTACTGGCACTCTACTGCTGTCCCACATCGCTGATTTTTGTTCCCACCGTGACATTTGGGGACGTGAAGCAAACGCAACAAAGTCTCCAGTTGATCAATCAGCAAGGTCCTCCAATTCCTGCATTTTTAAACTCTCTATTTGGTGGGTGGGATAGGCAAGTGCTGATTTTTGTTTTGTACCGGGGTATCCAGAGGGTGGCCACCCAGATAACTGTTTGTTCAATTTGATGGCTTAAAGCGAGGATCAAGTTTGAGGAAAATGAGCATCCAAGCACTCATGTGAGAGATGGAGTCCTTGATTTCCCCCAACCTCTGTGTCTAGGGGCACTAGCAAAACTGATCTCCTCATCTTCCCACTACCTCCTCCGCCTCAATTCGCGCCAACCTCTTTCCAAGGCAGGGACGTCTGACACATCAGTGGTCCTAGGAATAATACTCCTCCTCCTCCTCCTCCGCTGCCTCCGGCACAGCTTCAACACAGGCCCTGACTTGAGCCGAGATGATGCCCACCTGAGAGCTGATTGCGCCACCATTGCACTAGCTCTGGACCCCGAACCACTGCCTAAAGAAGACCAATGAAATTGTGAACTGTCGGGCCTTGAGGATTGACGGAGAGAAAGGCTTCCGTGTCCGCATCTGTGTCCGTCTCCTCCTCCGATCCCTGGCTGGACCTGTTGTTTTCATAGTGTCCCAACGATCGTCTCCAGAACTAAGATCACCAAAATGCTGATGCTGACAAAGGCATTGTCCGCACTCGGACCATTTTGCGGTGGCTTTCGTTCAAAACTGGCAAGGAAGGTGCAGAGCTCTTTCAACACTCCTGCCTCCACTCTCGGTGGTTCAACACCGCCGAGGTCCGTAACGCTGCTTGTCAGGCCGATGTGTCACTTCGAACTGTGTAATGGCATTGCCGCTGCTGCCAGACAATCGCTGGAGCATAGTGGGCGGGTGGTAATTCCAGCGTGTTGCCACAGGTCAACCATGTGAAGTTGACGGAAGGCCGAGCCTGACGCGCAAACGCAGCCCAGGGCTGGAACCAGCTAGTGTGTGCGAACGGCGGAAGTGCGAAACTCAGACCCACGAGCCTATCTTCCAGCAGGCAGATCCAGACCCGGGAAGCTCATTTAGAAAATTTCTGACGACAGGTTGTCATGACTTGTTGCCAGGGGCAAGGGATGTGCTCCACCCCTAACCGATCTAAGGGCGGCCACCGATTTCGCCCGTAAATTCGCACACCCATCTTGCCAGGCACAAGGTTCCATGTCCCCCAGCCAGTTATCGCTCGGTCTCGATAGCTAGAGCCGTCCATCACAGCTCCTGACGCTGTGTGTGGATGTCTCCAAGGCAGATTAATTTCAACACGCCTGGTTTTCTTCTGGGCACGTGATGCCACCAGAGAACCTTGGGGGAAAGAGCCCTGCCCCAACCCTGCGGATTTGAAGAGCTTGCGCTTGTGACCTGGAGAGCCACCGTCACCCCAGAGACATCCACCCCGCTCACCCGGTGACTGTCACAGAAGATATAGCGGCCTAGGCCGAAGCTTACTAGTCCATGTCTGGTGGTGAGATGGACTTATTTCCTTCCGGACACAGATGCAGACAAAGCGCTTGAAATTTAGATGACAACGTGGTCTGCCCAGAGCAGGGGACTCGCTTTGCTGGCAAAGAAGCCTGCCTCGGCAATCTGGTTTTGGGGCAGCGAGGGCCATGAAGTGGTGGAACCCTCCTGTGTCCACCAGATGGAAAGGCAAACATTTCCAATGTCCAAAACCAGGCAATGCCGACATTCAGGCTTTTGAGCTTTTGGGATGGTTGGGTTAAAGTGTTTCTTCTGCTCCCCCAAACCTGGAAGACAGAAAGCTGGCTGCTATGACTTGTAGGCCCGCTGAACGGCGTCGCAGGTCTGTCAAACTGGCGCGAAGGAGAAGGGGTAGGATGGAGTCACTGCTGGAGCTGGTGGTACTCCGGGCGAACGGTGGAGGCTGAAGCGGAGGCTTGATCCCTGATCATGACTCTGAGAGATCATGGGCCAGCATGAGGAACGCTTGGGGAGCGAGGAGGAGGATGGCGGTGAAGACAGAGGGTGTGACAGAAGGTTGAGGCCCGCGTCTGTCTGGCCTTTTTGGCCAAGTGTTCCCTTCCATTTCAACTCATTGCAATATTCGCTGCATGTGACTCAACATGTTGGTGGTGGGTTAACCCACTTTAAGGTTCTGCCTCTACTTATAGCGTTTACGGCAAAAGCGGCATATGTACAAACGCTGGGTGAATCAGGGCTTGCTCAATAGAAGTGCCCAGGCTGAGAGGTCCCCTGTACCTATTTTTGACGCGTATAACGAGAAGCGGGTTTGCCTGACCGTTGGCTGGCGGAATCATATCAGCGTACTTCTGCGACCGCCCTCTCCCTATTTGTGGCGGGACCCTATTGACACACCCCATCGTCTATCCTCCTCGTCCACATGATAAGCGCTCGCAAGCAAGTTCTGCGGAAAAGACAGGATGGATCCGCAAATGACGTCCATCATCAACATCATCAACACAGTGACCTTGGTCGTCCTGACTTTCAGCATCCAGAAGCTGCGGGCTAATACAAGCAAAGGGGCACTGCCAAGGCGTTGCCGACCGCCCGTGAATTTTTGCCAAAAAACTGATGACCGGCTGTCCTCTCACCCCTCTGATGCATCATAACTGGCGTCAGAGCAGAGAAAAATCATCCCTTTTTTGCCTCTTCCTCTTTTAACATGCCTTCTGACCCAAACCGCATTTTGTCATCAAGAGGTCTTCAAAAAAGGATTATCCACAGTGGTTGTGTACACGAGTTTACATATTGGAGTTGCTGTCATGTTGGACGGATGCTGATGAATCGGCTGATGACAACATTTGTGGCCGGACATGCGAGGACGAGTGTAAGACAGCTAGATGCAGGTTGCATTAACCACTGAGGACAGATTGGCGACGAAGTTCGTTACGTAGATTACACAGGCCCTACCCAGCTATGACAGCCTGACGGTCCCTTGAACTGACGATCCCTGGCATGCTGTTGTCGCCACACTGAAAGGAGCACTCTTCACTCGTACCTCTACCTCCATGTGCTAACCCCCCTCTATAGCTCTCTTACCACCCTGCATTTCGCTCCATGTTTCAGAAATCTAAAAATTTTACAAGGTATGCAATAGTTTGGGAAAGTCTCTTATTAAACCACGGCAAATAACCGCTATTCTCAAATCCCTCTAATCAAAACAAAATTTGCTGAAATCAGATTTAACTGCAAGGTGTCTATCAACAAATCTTGACTGGGCAAAAGTCCAAAAACACGTATCTGATATGTTGGGTATAATAAACCTGTAATTTTTTTGCACCTTTCAATTCACCTTTGGTGAATATAAGAATTGCTGTTTTAAATGAATTACGAAGATGCTAGCGTCAATGAACAGTACTGGGTGCGCAAAATTCAAAAAAAACGTAACTGTAATTGTTTTTGATATAATCAACGGTATTTTTGCACCTTTCAATTCACCTGTGGTGAATATCAGAATTGCTGTTTTAAGATTTTACTAGATGCAGCGTCAATGAACATACTATGGTCGCAAAAAGTCAAAAACACTAACCGTTATGGTTTGATATAATAAACGGTATTATTTGCACTTTCCAATACACCTGTGTAAATAAGAATTATTGCTGATTTAAGATTTACGTAGATGCTGCGTCCAAATGAACAGTACTCTGGTGCGCAAAAGTCAAAAACACGTAACTGTTATAGTGTTGATTATAATAAACGTATTTTTTGCACCTTTCTATTTCACCTGTGGTGAATAAAAAAATTGCGGTTTTAAAGATTTACGTAGATGCTTAGCGTCAATATAAACAGTAACTGGTGCGCAAAGTCAAAAACACGTAAATGTTATGTTTTGATACAATAAATGTATTTTTGCACCTTTCCATTCACACAGTGGGGAATATAGAATTGCGTTTTAAGAATTACGTAGATCTGCGTCAATGAAACAGTGTGGTGCGCAAAGTCAAAACACGTAACTGTTATGTTTTGATAGGGATAATACGGAACTGATTTTTTTGCACCTTTTCATTTCACCTGTGGTGAATATAAAATTGTCTGTTTTAAGTTTTACGAGGATGCTGCCAATGAACAGTGCTGGGTGCGCAAAAGTCAAAAAACACGTAACGTTTTATGTTTTGATATAAAAACTGTATTTTTCGCACCTTTCAATTCACCTGTGGTGAATATAGAATTGCTTTATTAAGATTTACGTAGATGCTGGCGTTCAATGAACATGCTGTGTCGCAAAAGTAAAAAACACCGTAACGTTATGTATATGATATCATAAACTTGAATTTTTTGCACCTTTCATTTACCTGTGGTGAATATAGAATTGCTGTTTTAAGATTTTACGAAATGCAGCGTCAATGAACAGTGGCTGGTCGCAAGTCAAAAAACACGTAACTGTGATGTTTTCCGTACATACACAAACGGTAATTTTGCAACACAACAACACAACCTGTGCTGACACAAGATAGCTGGTTTGTAAATTAAGAAGTGCAGGTAGATATATCAACATCACAGGTGTAATGGGTAAAATTGACTCACCTATCTGAAATGTATACTGATACATGAACAGTGGAGTTTTGCAGCTAACAAAGAGACCAGCAGTTACTAAGAAATGATTGTTTATTCCAATATCCCGAAATATGTCCCAATATCCAGGAAAATATTTCAATAGCAAACTGTTAATAAATAAGATTAATTCCACTCAATGTTTTACACTCTTGGTGAACTTAACCAGTGTTTCTTAATAGAATAGAGCCTTGTCTGTGTTCGCCCGCCAGTGGTAAGAATTTCTGCTTTAAAATTCCTCTAGCTAACTACTAAAATGTTTCAAATCCCTAATCTAACTAAATTGGAAGGACACAGCTATTAGTATGAGGTTTCTCTGTGCAGAAATAGACAAATTTCGCTGAGCTTTGTGGCCACCGGCAGAGCGCACGGCCTTCCCCTACGAGCCGCTGAGCGACACTGAGGCTGAAAACAGGAAACGCTGTTCTATGTAAAACGATGGTCATGTGATTTTTCCACCCAAAATCGCAACCATACACATCCAGCCATGACGTCGCACACACATTCACCTGCTCTATTCTGTAATCTCATTTGCTGGCCGCCAAAAAAATTACAGGAAGCGCCAAAAAAGGGCGCGATCTTAATAGATGATGCTCAGATTTTAACCTTAATTATCGCATGATCTGCAAATTTCGATCACCATAAAAACCTTGCCGATTTCAACTTTGTCGATAAAAATCGCTCAACACTAATTAGGATATTGGAAAGTGATTTTTTTTTATGTATTTTTTATTTTTGAGGTTTGAGCTCTTTTTCTGAGAATGTTAAACGCCTTTATAAAGGCGATTTTTGATTCATACTCCGCACCGACATGTGGAATGATTTCTCAGTGTTTTCCAGCCTGTCTCGCATCGGAACAGATTTTCGGCAAAGTCCCTTCTGCGCCTAAGTCCCGCACTGCGCCCATGTCCCCAGCACTGTGCCCCACACACTGGCGAGGCCAGGAACTTTTCCCCGCATGTATGAGTGCACTACCTCGGGCAGCGAATCATAGGCGCAGCGCCACACTGCGCCTAAGTCCCGCACTGCGTCTCAAACACTAGCGAGGCGCAGCGGACTTTACATAGGATGTTTGAGCGCGCCCCAGTGCTGACATAAATCAGGAGCACATTTCGCCAGAAAACCGGCGGAAAGGTGCGCCCCGACGTGGCGAGATTCATACATGTCGCCCCTGATTTCTAAACCTCTCAATTTATCCCTTTCTACTTCTGAAGGAAATACCTGTTTTTTTCCCCATTTAACAGGAAAACCTTATATATACATAATTTACTAACTCCAGTAAGGGATCCCAAGCATCCTATTTGGGCATTCCATTTCCTAATCTAATGGACATAAAAACATAAAAAGGTTTCCTTCTGATACCCTCTGCAGCGGGAAACACTTGTGACAGAGGTGAGAAATCACACTTTAAAAACGTTTGTCTGACCTCCCCAACTTTGTTTAAACCAGCTAAACTGGCTTCATCAGGGGTGGCCGGACCTCTAACCCCTGATGAAGCCAGTTTAGCTGGTGAAACATGTTGGGGAGGTCAGGCATGATGTTTTAAATTGTGATTTCTCACCTTTGTCTACAAGTGTTAGAGGGTATCAGAAGGAAACCTTATATGTTTTTTTGTCCATTAGATTAGGGATGATTTGCCCAAGTAGATGTTTGGGGATCCCTTACTGGAGTTAGTTTAATTACTGTATATAAAAGTTTTCCTGTTAATAGGTGGGGTTCCACCAGATTGATAATAGAAAAGGAGCTATTCCTTCAGAAGTAGAAAGGGATAAATTGAGAGGTTAGAAATCAGGTTTTTAAATAGTGCGTATAGGGGTTAAGTGTAGTGATGAGCGATTGCGTCAACTATCATCATCGGATCGATAGTCGATATCGTCAATTATCAAGCCGATATCCGATAATAGATAATCCCGAGATCATTAAGTCTAGGGAGAGGAACAACACCTTCATTATTACACCCAAACAGGGGAGGAAAAGCTGGAATTAACATCCACAACAGTAAAATGGATACGTGCTAAATCTTAGGCAACACAATTAGGTTATAAAAGTCACAGAAAGAAACTGACAGACTATTCACTTTCCCTGTCCTGTACCACAGCATGACCCTTAAACCTTCATGACCCACATATTAAAAAGTGACAGAAGGCAGTATTACTTGAACCACCATTTTAGTTGAAATGCACATTGTCTATCCCTGTCCCGGACCACAGCACGACCCTTAAATCTACATGACCCACAGATTAAAAAGCGCCGGAAAAAGGAGTCTTTCAACCACCATTTTAGTTTAACTGGACATTGACTATACCTGTCCTGGACCGCAGTATGACCCTTAAAACTGTCTGACCCATAGATTAAAAAGTGCCGGAAAAAGGAGTATTTGAATCACCATTTTAGTTGAACTAGACATTGACTATGCCTGTCCTGGACCACAGTATGACCATAAAAACTGTCTGACCCACAGATTAAAAAGTGCCGGAAAAAGGAGTCTTTCAACCACCTTTTTAAGTTAACTGGACATGGACTTTTCCCTGTCCTGGGCCACAGCATGAGACCCAAACCTGCATGATCCCCAAATTTAAAAAGTACCGGAAAAAGGAGTCTTTGAACCACTATTTTAGTTGAACTGGACATTGACTATTCCTGTCCTGGACTGCAGCATGACCCCAAAACTCGCATGACCCACTTGATGATGATGATGACGATATTTGTGGCCGTGACTGGGAAGATGAGGAGGTAAGACTGCTGGATGCAGGTTGTATTAACCACTGAAGAACAGATTGGCGATGCTGTTCGTTACTGAGATTCACAGGGCCCTGACCCAGCGATGACAGGCTTGACGGTCCTGCAACCGATGATCCGCTGGCATGCGTGTTGTCGCCAGCACTGGAAGGAGCCACCTTCTCTCGTACTTCTACCTCCATGTCCTACACCCCTCTTTGCTCGCTTACCACCTGCATTTCGCTGCATGGTCAGAAAGATAAAAAATTAAGAAGGTATGGAAGAGTTTTTGACAGTCTCTTATTGAAAGATGGGAAATCACAGCTTATTCTTAAATCCCTCTAAAATTTTCCCACAGACAACTAGGATTAGAAACTGAATTGTTTCTAGCGAATACCTGTGAAATGCGGTCTGGTGGAAGAACCGTAAGACAAAATCAACAGTGTTCTTCCTTCAGTCCCAGGGATTTACAACTGCCTAGTATGACTAGGAATAGATAGTTTTCAAAAAACTATCATAGAAGTCCACTATCTGCGCCAAACTGAGATTCACCGAGCGCAATAAAACTATTCAAAAGTTACACGGATGAGAAATTGCGTTTTTTGCAGCAATGACAAACGAGAACAGTTGGTATAAAATTTTTCATACAACGTGGCTATTTGAAAAAAACTACGGCCACACCACGTGCAACACAGCTATTTAAAAGTTACATGGAAACAAATGGGGGTTTTTGCACCAATGAAATACACCAACAGTAACTACAAAATTTCTGTATCCAAATTTAAGTACAAGGTGGCTATTTGAAAAAAGGGGTGAACCAAAGTGCAATACAACTATTAAATTTATACGGATAAGAAAAGGTGGGTTTTGCACCTATGAAATACAGCAGCAGTTACTACAAAATTTCTGTATCCTAATATCAGTACAAGGTGGGTCTTTGAACAAAACTGGGCTGCGCCAAAGGGAAAAACACCTATTGAAAAGTTATATGGATAATAAAAGGTGGGTTTTGCACCTATAAAATACACCTGCAGTTACTAGCAAATTTCTGTATCCTAATATAAGTACAAGGTGGGTCTTTGAAAAAACACTGGGCTGCGCCAAAGTGAAAAACACCTATTTCAAAGTTATCCGGATAATAAAAGGTGGGTTTTGCACCTATGAAATACACCTGCAGTTACTAGAAACTCTCTGTATCCTAATATACCTACAAGGCGGTTCTTTGAACAAAACTGGGCTGCGCCAAAGAGAAAAACACCTATATAACAGTTATATGGATAATAAAAGATGGATTTTGCATGTATGAAATACACCTGCAGTTACTAGAAAATTTCTGTATCCTAATATAAGTACAAGGTGGGTCTTTGAACAAAACTGGGCAGCGCCAAGGTGAAAAACACCTATTTAAAAGTTATACGAATAATAAAAGGTGGGTTTGCTCCTATGAAATACACCCGCATTTACTAGAAAATTTCTGTATCCTTTAAAATAAGTTTCAAGATGGGTTTTTTAACAAAACTGGGCTACACAAATTAAAAGGGTACAATTTCACCTCAGGTGCGAGTTGTGCTGGCCAAAAACTGGTAAAAAAAAAAGCCATTTCAATGCAGGTTCAAAGCAGAGTCTGGGCTGCACAATATACACTCTCCTTTCAAAAGCCTGCCTGTTGTCTGTGTTTGCCCCCCCACCACCACCACGGTTGTACAGCGCTAGATGCTTCTTTAAAAGTCTCTGTCTAACTAACTAAGAGCTGAAATTCTCTAATCTACCTATGTTCTAATGTTGACAGCTAAAAGCATAGTTGTCTGTATGAATAAAGAGAACTGTGTCTCTTAGCTGAGCTGAGCTGTATTGAGAGAGATCTCGCACACGTCCCTCTCTATGAGAGACACTGAAACACTGATTTGAACAGGAAATGCTGTTCTATGCAAAACGAGGTCATGTGATTTTTCCAGCCAATGACAACAATACACATCACAGTCATGACGTGGCACACCCAGCACACCCTGCTCTATGCTCTAAGCTGTTTTTTTTGGCCGACAAAATGACAGGAAGCACCGAAAATGGCGCGAACCATAAGATGAAAGGTTGCATTAAGGGATATGTGACAGGTTTCCTTAAAGGAATTTTAAAACTTTTTAAGTATAACTTAATGTTAAATTTGGATATATTGCAAAGGTTGCAATGTTTTTTTTTTTTTTGTGGTGGTCTCCTGTAGAAAAGAAAAAAGTTTGCCAATTTATGTCTGCCTGATAAATCCCTCATAGATCCCCTTTTTGACATCTATCAGGATCTATGAACATGTTCATTTTATGCCCCACATATATTTCTTGGTACACACCAAATAAAATGTAAACATTAATAGATAATAAAGTTACTGGCTCACCGAACTTGAAGATGCACGGACTTGCAGAACTGCACTGATTCATATACAGGAAAAAGTAAAGTGTCCAGCTTCTTTAAAAGCCATATTCTCTATTGCTGTTTGGAATATGAATAAAGAATATGGCTTTTAAAGAAGCTGGACACTCTACTTTTTCCTGAAAATGTAAACATTCCCTACTTTCTGGTTTTCAGATGTGATTTTGAAAGTTACACTTAGGAGTGAATAAGTCTAACAGTTTGTCTTTTAAATAACTCTTTTAAAATTACTCAGCAGCTTATGTCAGGTCATGTGACTGGTCAATCAGTGATTATGATTAAGATAGATAGATAAAATTTAAGAGGATCATAGTGTGTCACATACAAAAAATTACCCTTACACAGTGCTTAGTCTATTTCTTATGTTCTAAATTGCCAAGAAAACTAGAAATAAAAAAATTAATAAAAAAATTAAGGTTTTTTTCTGGGTTCAGTGTTATAAATTCCACAGGTACAAGAGACACAGTAACATAAAATATAGATTTGTTTTATAATTCTACTTACTGTACACGATGTGACAAAAGAATATTGATTTATATTACGTATGTTGATTGCCAGCCTACATAGAATAATACCTTATTGGAATTCATCAATAGCCAGACAGCTGTTTATAGAATGCATATCTTAGCTGTGGAATGAAATAGTGCCTTAGTAATTAGTTAACTGTGCTGTAATGTCTTTAATGGCATAGGGATGTTTGTATTATAGTCTAACACATCATGAAGGATACAATTGTTATTTACTGTGGAACAATCATCTTTCTGATCTTCAAGATATCCACTTAAGTAATTATCTTTGTAGCTCATTGGCTCTGCCAACTAACTGCTAGGAATGTTTTTTTTTTTAATCAATTGAAATATGTTCTTTTGCTCCCCTTGTAATTTTATAGCAAAACGGCAAAGGTGTTTAGGAAGTTGTGATTTTTGCTTGCCTTGCTAATAAAAAGAACAATACTCTCATAAACAAACATCTAAAAAAAAACTATTGGGAGCACTGTTCTTTCCCTTAATCATCCCATTTATATTACCAGGGATGTCTATAAAATCTAAAGATGCAATCTTTAATGAGACTGCTTCTCTAAAACATACAGCACTTAACGTATGTTTGTTGCATGATGGTGATTATTCAGGTAAGATATATTTAAACATAGGGATCTTTAATATATTTCTAGAATATCCTTGCTTTTTGCATCAATAAAATTGACTTTATGTGTTCTAGACGCCCCCACATTTTTTTTCACTTTAAAGATGCCATTATCTAGATCATGCATTGTTCTTTACTAGACAGCAGCTGAGGCCTATGCTAAAAATTAGTATTGCTCAAAAAGGGCCCTGTTGAGTTAGGCACAGGTTTAACTGAACTTCTGAAAAAAACGGACAGGAGGTCCCAAATCTTAATTGTTTTCTCTAAGGCCTCGTTCACACGGCTTATTTCAGAACATATTCACAACGGATTTCTGATGTAAATATGTTCTGAAATCAGTTGAAAATCAGTTGCAAATAAGTGCCACTAAGTGTGGCACGTATTTGTAACTGATTTCCCGATGGATTCACCATCTACAATCATTGTAGGTGGTGAATCCGTCCGGAAATAATTGACATGTGAATTGTTTTTCCGTCCGGATTGCCGTCGTCAATCCGCGGCGGCAATCCGGAACAGAACTACGTGTCGTGTGAACGACGAGCCGTATTTTCTATTGAAATCAATAGAAAATAGGCTGTGACTTATTTCGGACGGATTTGCCGACGGATTGATGATCGTCAATCCGTCGGCAAATACGCGGCGAAATAAGCTGTGTGAACGAGGCCTAACAATGTGTCTATCCCTAAGCATAACCATAAACCTAATCCTAACTTAGGGTTAAGGTTAAGTTTCTCATTATGGTTAGGGATAGAAGCTTTAAAAGGTTAACTTACCGATTATGCTCAGTAATGTTGCACTTCAGATTTTTGTCAAAGTCTAATTTAGCTCAATCCATAGTGATTCGATTAGGGTGGGCCTGAATTGATTTTTGGCAAAAATCACCAAAGAATCGACTGTAACTATTAATTAGGGTTGTTTAAAGTGTTTAAAGGATCAACTTACAATTCCAACAATGCAATGCTCCCGTTGTGACATGACACTCCCGTTTCAGCCTAACTTCCAATACAATATCCTATCTGACATAAATTCTAGTTACTTCACGAAATGCCTAGTCTTATGGCCTAAATTCTGGTCAATCATCTCATCATCATCACTTCTGGTTAATTTAACAGACACAATGTTATGATAATCATAAGTGACATTGGACGGGGATTTTGGCATATGATGAAGTAATCAAATGTAATGTTGGACAGGAACTTATGCCACAATGGGAGAATTGTGTTGTTGGAACAGTCAGTTAACACCCAAAATTGATTCAGGCTCATCCAAATCGAAGCACATGGATTGGATCGAATTTGACTTTAAACTAAATCGAAAGTGCAACATTACTGAGCATAACAGGGAAGCTTTAAGCAGTCTAATCATCTTATATTTTTGTTACGTTTCAATATAGACTTCATTGCAGCAAATAAAAACATACAGAAAAAATGCAAAACAGTCCTTGAAACATTTTTTGGGATGGGTAGATTCTAGGCACCATGAGGGACAAACAGTTTAAGCAGGAACAAGTGAGCAGACTTGTACCAGAGGAACTGCAGACCAGTAAGAAAAACAGAGGCAAGAGGAACTGTGGACTTATGCCTTGGAGGAACACCAGAGGAACTATGGGCTTGTACTAGGAGGAACACCATAGGAACTGCGACTTGTGCCAGAAATAACACCAGAGGAATACAAACAGACAGGCAAACAGATGGCCCGAGAGCAAGACCCCAGCTTGCAATTCAGATACCTCAGGCCCTGAGTGCAACAAATGGCAGGGTTAAATAGTTCCTTCAGGGATTGGAATGGGTGGCAGCTGTGAGTGCTGAGTGTAGGTTAATTTTTTCCCTTCTGTAAGGCACTGAACAGCCCACAGGGTAAAAGGCATAAGGTAAGCAAGCCCTAATAATTTTTGTGGAAAATTTTGGTAAAATAGTTTTAGAAAGGAGTTTAGTGGCGATGAGCAAAAGGTCACTTGGGGGTATAGCTTCGTCTCCAGAAAATTCTTCCCTAGTCTACCTGGCTTTTATTAGTAGTTCTCTACGTATTTGCAATGCAGCATTATTAAACAAAATATGATTCCATTTCATAAATAGTAAGCTGTCAGTATTTCATGCTGCCCATGGTTAGATGTATAATGGGTATAATGAGTATGTGTTTATATTAGATATAATGCAATAATATTTTTATAATCCTTCTACATGCCCTTTAACATTGCACATTTTCTCTTCCATGTCTGTTGAATGGATACTTTGTTACAGAGGGAATTTTACTGTTCTATCTATTGTACTCCCCCTTACTAGAAAACATGGCGAAATTGAATTCATTCGTACTCCACCTAACGGCATTAACGGAAAAAGTTGAAATATCGATCCAAAAGGGAGGAGGCGGGCAATGTTTTACTTTGGGAATTCACCACTTTGGCTCCTACTTTTCTTGCTTTGCTTAAGTATAAAAACAAAAGCTGTAGCTGACTTTTCTCCCATTTGAAGAATATTTACAGTCTGTAGGCAGGGAAAGGGGAAGTCGAAGCTGGTGGAAGGTAATTTGATAGATTACAAGTAGTGTTGAGCGATTACGTTGGCTATCGACATCGGGCGATAGTCGATAGTGCGCCCACCACGATTAAGTGTTTTTCGAATAGTGAGCAGTCGAATATGAGCCATGACCATTACTGTCAATATGTGTAGAGCAACAACACCTACATTCTTACACCCAAACAGAGGCTGGAGAAGCTGGAATTAACTATCCCCTAACAGTCAAATCGATACGTGCTACATCTTGAGGCAACACACTTAGGTTATAAAGAAGCCACAGAAAAAAAAACACACACCGTTTCACTCATCCCCCTGTCTTGTAACCCGACAGGCATGACCTCATAAACCTGCACACCACATTCAATTAAAAAAGTTCCAGAAGGCATTATATATTTTTAACCACATCTTACTTGAAAACAAGGACATAGAATATCCCAGATCCTGGAGAACGCAGCATGACCCCCAAAACACTGCATGACCCCCAGAATTATAAAAGTGCCGGAAAAAAGGAGTCATTCACCACCATTGTTAGTTATCAAACAATGTGTACAATTAGATCTAACCTGTCCTGGGCACACACCAAAGAGACCCCCTAATCCTATCGCATGACCGCCCACATTTAAAAAGTGCGGCGGAATAAAAAATGAGTTGCTCTATCCTACAATCCACCATTTTAGTATATACAGACTGACATTGACAATATACATTGTCCTTGTCGTTGTCCACAGCATAGAGCCCCAAACAACCTGCATGACGTCCCGCACACTTTAATAAAGTGCCGGAAAAATGATCTTTCAACCACCCAAAATTTAGTTTCAACGTACATTGACCTATACCGTTCCTGGGCCACAGCATGTAGCCCCAAACCTGCTAACCCCCAGAATTTAAAAAGTGTCCCGAGCGCGCGAAAGAAGGAGTCATATTTCAACCACCATTTTTAGTATCACTGGACATTGACTATACCTGTCCTGGGCCACAGCATGAGCCCCAAGCCTGCATGACCCCCACATTTAAAAAGTGCCGGAAAAAGTGGAGTCTATACAACCACCATTTTATTTTTCACTGGACATTGACTATACCTGTACAGGGGCCCACCATGAGCCCCAAACCATGCAATAACCCCCAGATTTCAAAAGTGCAGGAAAAAGGGGAGTCATTCAACCAAATTTATAGTTTCACATCGACATGCACTTATATACCTTCCTGGGCCACAGCATGAGCCCCCAAACCAATGCATGACCCCACATTTAAAAAAGTGCCAGAAAAAAGGAGTCTTTCAACACCAATGTTTCTCTAGGTTTGAACTGGACATTAGACAGATACCAGTCACCTGGCCACCAGCTGACCCAAGGCCGATGTTACAGAGTCTGGGTCGGTGAGAGCCGCAGGCTTGCGCGTCCGTCATCTATAAACACGCAGGTTTTCAAAATGCCCCTGAATGAGACAATCCCAATACGGCAAACGCAGTAAACTGTACGTTTGCGGAAGCGGAAGTTGTGAGAAACTACCATCTTCCTCAGTACACAGTCCAAAACCTGTGGGTAGCAGTCTTACAGCCCCTCCGAGATGAGTGTGCGACCATTTACTAACACTTAGGAAAATTACTTGTGGTATAATGCTCCAGTTTACACACAGGTGACCCATTAATCTGTGGCATTCTTGTTTTCTCAGTTTTACCTCATCGTGCTTGGAGCAATAGGTCTCTTGGTATACTTGTTCTCTTCCGTGCCCATACATCCAATAGATCCTCTGAATAAACCTACATCTGGTCAAGTTTTCTCCTGTACTCCTCCTCTTGTACAAAGAAATTCAACAGACGAAAATTCTTTTATGATTAAGCAGCTATTTTGTACATGCTAGAAGTTTTTTATTACTATTAATTCTAGAAATCACAATGTTTCTTATAAAATTCGAGAATGAAATTCCCCCATCCGAATGTCCTTGTTATTACTCTTTTCTTAATTGTATAAAATCTTGGGTTTACCTCACGAAATACAAGGGACTTGATGATATGCTATGTATAAAGATCTGCAAAAACAAGTCATTTTGTCAATATGTGTCGCATTAACAACATGTCCCTACCTATTTCACTCCTGTTTTTCTGACACAGCCCGCATCACCCACTACTGACACACTCTTCTGACCATTTGACTTTTGTAAAAGTAACACAAATGTATTGTCAATACGCAAACACAAATTTTTTATAATAGAAGCGCCTAGCTCTGTAGTACCAACCCCAGCGCTGCATGTCACAGCCAAAATAGCTCCCCCCAACGAATTCAAACATGAACCCATGACCCCACTTTAGACAATTGTTAAAACAAATGTCAATATAGAAACAAACATTATTTATAATAGAGACCTGTAATTGCTCCATTTTCAAAGCAGCAATGACCCACAAAATAGAAAAATTACTTCGTCATCCCACTGTTAATAATTGCTGAAGGAGAAATGCGCACTTAGAAGCCACATTTCTGTATCCAAAGGACCATGATTATTGCTGTATCTCACAGCAACATGACCCCAAAAAATTATAAATATGACCTTTTACTCAGCCCACTTTTAAAAATTGTGTAGGCAACGATGACCCCAAAACCATATGACAATGAAAAAATTCAAAAGATTGAAGTGAGTAAATGGAAAATGGTATTGCGCCGATGCAATCTTGGTGTCCTTTTAGTCTCCCTCACAGCAAAACCAGCAAAATGAACTGTTGAAATTGCGAGAATGAAAAATTGGCAGTAAGAAATGGATCATTTTAAAACAATAAGTTTTTGCAAGGAGGACCTTTCTCCTTGTTTGTGAGAATGAAGCGAAATGTGCGAACAGCACTCAACCACACTAAACGGCTGACTCTCGTGCTAAAAAGTGTGCCCACATACTTCGCAGAGATCCCATGCCTGATTCATCTGAAGAAAGTTCCAAACCCTCTTAGTCCACAATATCAATCTTGTTGAGAACAAAGAGACATCCAGAGGCCGAAGGCGTTTGCACTCTGTTCACAATAGCCATCCTCCCGGCTGAGCTTACTGATGCCTGCACGAGCGGTCCATGCTATGGCAATAGGACAACAGCCTCTATGGCGTGGCGATCCATCTCGGCCATTCGTCCATATTTGGATACCCAGAAGTCTATTGGGGTCGGAACACCATACAAAAACATCGTGGTGAGACGCAGGAAAGTTCGTGCACCATGATCTTAAGCTGGTCTCTGGTGTTGTAATCTTGCCTTGCATTGCATGCGTTGGTGAGGTGGTAAAATAAAGATAGCCAGAGTCCACCCACTTAGGCTTCTGCCACCTTGCTGCTAGCTGCTGATTGCTTTGCCGCTACGGCCTACTTGCACTTCTACCAAGGCTGTCACGTCCTGGCATGTCCACACCGGCATTTGAAGAACGCGAATCAGACGCAACAGATGTCTCCAGTTGACAATTCAGCAAGTCTACCACAATTTTCCTGCAATTATCCTCTGCCTATTTGGGTGAGAGTGGAAGAAAAGTGTACCGAAGTTTTTTGTTTTGTACTTGTACCGGGGATCCGAAGGAGGCTGGAGCCCACATCCAGTAACTGTTTTGTTTCATATTTGTGGTGGCCGTAATGCGCGAGAGTATCTGTTGGAGGAAATTGGAGCATTCCAAGCACTCATGTGAGACAGATGGAGACCTTGAGTTCCCAAGCCCTGCCTATTGAGTCAACTAGCAACTCAACTATTCCTTCATCTGCTTCAAATTCACGCCAACCTCTGTGCCCAAGGCAAGTGACGTCGGTGTCTAGAAAACCTCCTCCACCTCCTCCTCTTCCCTCCGGCACAGCTTCAACACAGCCCTGACTTGACTCAGATGATTCACCCTGAGAGCTGATGTGCCGCCTTGCACTACCTCTGGACCCTGAACCACTGCCTATGAAAGACAGATAAAAATGAGAAACTGTCGGGCCTTGTGCATTTGACGGAGAGAAAAGGCTCCGATGTTCTGCAGTTAATGCTGTGTTGTCCGTCTCCTCCTCCGTCGCGTGCTGAACTGAATGTTTTCAGAGATGTCCAACGATCGTTCCAGAACTAGAGATCACTCGACAAAAGGTCATGTCTGAGCAAGGGCAATCGTCCGCACTGACCATTTTGGTGTGCATCATCAAAACATGGCAAGATGGCGCGTGCAGAGCTCTTTCACCTGCCTCCACTCTCGGTGGCTCAACTACCCGAGATCCCCGGCACCAGCTTGCTTGTCAGCCATGTGATCACATCGTAACATTGGCTAAAAACTCCAGTCAATTGCCGCCTTGCTCCCACAATCTGCTGGAAGCATGAGTGAAGGGTGTAAATTCCAGCGTATTAAGCCCACGTCAACATGCCATATATGTTGCTTCAACGGATGACGAGGGAGGCCGACTGACGCTGCAACGCAGCCAGGCGAGACTAGAGCAGTGCTAACTGTCGGAAGTGTGAACCATGCAAAGGACCCGACGATTCGAGCCTTCTTTCAAGGGAATGCTCCGATCCTACTGATCTTAAGGCGGCCAGCAGATTTCGCCCGTTATCGCACACCACCTTGCCTGGCATCAAGTTTTGACACCCAGCCATCGCTCGGTCTCGTTGCAGGAGCCAGCCGTCCCCCAAAGCCTCCTGACCTTGTGTGGAGGACGGTCTCCAAGGCAGATTAATTTTCAACATCGGCCTGGTGTCTCTGGCCACGAGAGCCACCAAGGACCTATGGGTAAAGGAGCCCTGCACCATCCCTGCGGTTATTGAAGAGCGTTGGCGCCGAGCCTGAGAGCCACCGACGACCCCAGAGACATCCACCCAGGCTCACCCATTGAGCTGTCACAGAGATATAGCGGCCCCTTACCGTGCATTACTAGTCCATTTGTCGTGGTGAGATGGACTTTTCCGGACACAGAATGCAGACACGCGCATTGATAAATTAGATTACACGTGGCTGGCCCAGGGTCAGGGACGGCTTTTCTGAGCGAAAGGAAATGCCTGCTCGTCATCTGGTATTGGGCAAGCGGGCCATGGACGTGGCGGAACCCATCTGTGACCACCAGACATAAAGGTGCAACGATTTTCCAAGGCCAAAACCTTACAATGCCGACATTCATGCTTTTGGCATTGGGAATGGCTCTCTGGGTTTAAAGAGTGTTTCTTCTGCACCCAAACCTGAAGACAGATAGGCTGGCTGCTAGATCTGGCCGCTTTACGGCGTGCATTTCGTCAGAACTGGCAGGAAGAAGAAGAGGGTAGGATGGGTTCTCTGGTGGTGCTGGTGTACTCGGTTGCGACGGTGGATGGCTGAAGCGGCAGGCTGATCACTGATCAAGACTCTGAGAGACATGAGGATCTGAGGAACGCTTATGGTGGTGGCGGAGTAGGAGAGCGGGCAGTGACAGAGGGTGTGAAGTGGTTGGAGGCCCAGCGTCGGTCTGCCATTATTTTGGCCAAGTGTTCCCTCCTTTTCAACTCATGCATTCGCTACATGAGACTAGACATGTTGGTTGGGTGGTTAACCGACTTAAGGTTCTTGAGCCTCTACTTATGTGTTTTACGGCAAAGGCGGCATATGAACATCGCTGGGTTGAATCAGAGCTTGCTCAAAGAAGGCCACCAGGCTTGAGAGGTCCTGGACCCTTTTATGACGGCGAAAAGCGAGGAGCGTGGTTTGCGCTGACCGTGGCCTGGCGGAATCATATCTTGCGGACTTCTACGACCGCTCCGTTCCCTTTATTGGCTGGGACCCGTATTGACACTACCCCCTCGTCTATCCTCCTCGTCCACTGATGAAGCTCTCCAAGCAAGTTCTGTGCGGAAAAGACCAGGATGGATCCGCAATGTCCGGTCATCATCACAACATCACACAGGTTAACTGGTCTACCTGATCATTCTGCATCCAGAAGCTGCGGGCTACAAGCAAGGGCACTGCAAGGCGTTGCCGCCGCCCGGGATTTTGCCAAATTGACCGGGTCTGTCCTTCACCTCCTCTGATGCATCAGTAACTGGGCGTAGCGAGAAAGCAGACAAGATCATCCTCTCGCGCACCAAAAAATCTTTTTAACATGCCTTCTGACCCCAACCGCATTTTGTCATCAAAGAAGGTCTTCAGACCAATGATTATCCACAAGTGGTGTGTACACCGAGTAGACATTTGGGCTAGCTTCGATGTTGGACGGATGCTGAAGATGCTGATGACGACATTTTGAGGCTGAGAACTGCGGAGGACGAGGAGTTAAGACTGCTATATGCAGGTTGCATTAACCACTGAATACAGAGTTGGACGACGATGTTATCGTTACTTAGATTCACAGGGCCCATGACCCAGCTATGAAAGCCTGACAGTCCTGCACTGACGTATCCGCTTGCATGCCTTTTAGTCCCGCCAGCACTTGGAAGGAGCACCTTCTCACGTACCTCCTACCTCCCATAATTGTGCTAACCCACCCCCCTCAATTGCTCTGCTTACCACCTTGCATTTCTCTCCATGTTCAGAAAAATAAAAATTTTGAGAAGGTTATGGAATAGATTTGGAAAGTCTTCTTAATTAAAAGACGGCAAATCACAGCTATTCCTCAAATCCCTCTAATCAAAACAATATTGCTGAGGTTCAAATTTAACTGCAAGGTGTCCTATCAACAAATCTGGACTGGGCAAAATATAAAAACACATATCTGTATATTTTTCGTATAAATACACGGTATTTTTTGCACCATTTCAATTCACCTGTGTGACTAGAGAATTGCTGTTTTAAGATATGACGTGGGAATGCATGCGTCAAATGAACAAAGCTGGGTGCGCAAGAAGTCAAAAAACACATATCAGTTATGTTTATCGTAATATACACGGTATTTTTTTGCACTTTCAATTTCACCTGTGGTAGACTATAGAATGCTGTTTTAATCGATATTACGTGGATCTGCGTCAATGAACAAAGCTGGTGGCAAAAGTTCAAAAAACATTATCTGTTATTGTTTTCGAATAATACACGGTATTTTGGAACCTTTCAAATATCACCTGTGGTTGACTATAAATTGCTGTTTTAAAGATTTACGTGGATGCCTGCGTCCCAATGAAACAAAGCTTGGTGCTCAAAAAGTCAAAAAACACGTAATACTGTTATATTATTCGTATAATACTACGTATTGTTTTGCACCTTTCAATTCACCTGTGGTGACTATAGAATTTGCATGTTTTAAGATTATACGTGGATCCGCGTCAATGAACAAAGCTTGGGTGCGCAAAAGGTCAAAAACACGTAACTGTTATGTTTTTTCGAATAATACACGTATATTTTTTTGCACCTTTCAATTCACCTGTGGTGACATATAGAATTGCTGTTTTTAAGATTTACGTGGATGCTGCGCGTCAATGAACAAAGCTGGGTTCACAAAAGTCAAAAAACCACGTATCTGTTAATGTTTCTATAATACACGGTAAATTTTTTTGCACCTTTCAATTTCACCTGTGGGGACTATAGAATTGCTTTGTTTTTAAGATTTACGGTGGATGCTGCGTCAATGAACAAAGCTGGGTGCGCAAAAATTCAAAAAACACATATTCTGTTTAATGGTTTCGTATAATACACTGTATTTTTTTGCACCTTTCAATTCACCTTATGCTGACATAGAAATTGCTTGATTTTTATAAGATTTACGTGTATGCTGCCTTCAATTAACAAAGCTTGGTTGCGCAAAAATCAAAAACACCGTATCTGTTAGTTTTCCGAATACTACACGGTATTTTATTGGCACCTTTTCAATTTACCCTGTGGTGACTATATAAATTTTCTTTTTTAAGATTTACGGGTCTGCTTCAAATTAACAAAACTGGGTTTCGCCAAAAAACAAAAAACAAAGTTCTGTTTTTTGTTTTTTGTAATTTTACACGGTTTTTTTGCAAACCCTTTTTAATTTACCTTTTGGGGGCTTAGAAATTCTTTTTTTAAGTTTACTGTGATGCGCCCAAGGGAAAAAATTGGGGTGCGCAAAAAATCAAAAAACCAAACTGGTTTTGTTTTCGTAAGATACACGGTAATTTTTTTGGGAACAAACAAAACCTTGGGGACACAAATTGCTGGATTTTTAAAATTTAAATTCAAAGGGGGGAAAAACAACACAGGGGAATTGGGGGAAATTTTTAAAAAACACCCTTTTGAAATGTATACTGAAAAATTAAAAAAGGGTTTTTTTGCACCAAAAAAGAACCTGCATTTTCTAGAAATGATGTGAAACCAATATAAATTTTTAGGTGCCCCAAAATTTCCGGAAAAAAATTTTAATACAAACGTTAATAATAAAGATATTTCAAATGCAAAGTCTAAAATAAGTTTTTTTTTGGGGAACTTTATCCTTTTCTTTATAATTGAGCTTTTCTTGGGGTTTTGCCCGCGGCCCCCCCCCTCCCCCTGTGCGGAAAGGCGGTTTGACTGCTTTAAAATTCCCAAAAATAACTACATAAAAATCTTCAAATCCAAAACTAACCCAAAAAGGGAAAGGGCCCCAGCTAATTTTAAAAAGGTTTAATCTGTGCAAAATAAACTAATTTCGCGAGCTGTTTTTTGGCCCCAAGGCCGAGCGCACGCCTATTCCTATAGACGCTGGGGAGAACACTAAGGCTTAACAGAAAAGCTGTTTTTATTAATACACGTTATGTTATTTTTTTCCCGCCCAATCCCCAACCAATTTAAACCCCCATCCCAGTCATGACGTCGCCCACACCACCCTGCCTTCTTGTAATCTGATTTGGGTGGCCCCCAAAATTACAGGGAAGGGGGCGAAAAAAGGGGCGATCTTAATAGAAAGATGCCCGATTTTAAAACCCTTTAAATTTTCCCCATGATCTGAAAATTTCAAACACCAAAAAAACCTTGCCGATTTCAAAATTTTTCGATAAAAAAACCTCAACAATTTAAATTTCAAGGTTTATGGGGGAAAATTGGGAAAAAGTAAACTAACAATATATATGCTATAAATTGTATGTATCTGATAACAGGTGCATTATTAATTTATGTAAAATACAAGTAAGCAAATTTTCCCTTTTTACTAACGCAAGTCAAACCATAAAACTATTGCAATCTCATTCATTCCCCCTGAACAAAAGAATTTTTCCAGGGGCCCCAAAGTTCTTTTAAAATAAAAAGGATTATAAAAAATTAAAAATTGATTCCAACATTTTTTATTTACTTTAAGGGCACTTTTGGGGTTTACGGAAAAAAAAATTTGCATTGAAAAGGAGGGGTTTTTTTTTGGGACAAAGCTGCCACACAAATTTAAAAATTTTGAAATTTGTTATCCTATGTGGTAAGAATAAAAGGTTCCCAAACAGACCTCACAATTATTATTTGTGAACAGGGTTTCCTGGCCTTTAAATTTAAAACGTGTGGGGGTGTTTGTTTTGGGGAAAACTTTAAAAAATTACTGTCAGAAATAGGAATAAGTGTGAGGTAACGTTCATGAATAAATTTAAACTTCATAAGGGCGGTTCTATGGGGGTTCACAAATTGATATCAAAACATGTTTTCCAGATTACAAAAAATTTCCTATTTTTACAAATGTGGGGTTGGGGGACGTTTGTATGGCTCTTCTTTTGTCAGTATCATACTAGCATGTACACTTCTTAGTTTATACAATAATTAATTGTAGAATAGACCCCCAATTTTAAAAATGGCCTAAAACTATGGGTTTTTTAAATCAGTGTCCTTTTTTCCCAGAGAAAACCAAGATGAAACTATATTTTTCTTGGGATAACCCCCTTTAATAAGACTCCTCCCGGATAAAATTTTAATGTCAGCATTCCAAATTCCGCCAAACCGTGTTTTAAAGGGGAAATTTCCATACTCAGTCCAACATGGGCCTTTAAAAATCATTGTAAAGGAAAAAATCTCTTTTTCTTTTTACCTTGGGCCCTGGTCCTTGTGTTTTACATAACCAGCACTAATCATTTTCTGGTTATTTAATTAGTCTACTGTAAGTCTGTGAAGACTCTTTCAAGAGAAGCCCAACTAAATGCTTTTTCTTTTCCTTTACAATAAAAATGTCTCCTTTTTAAGGTACAAATTTAAATTCATGTTAACCTAATTACAAGAAAATAATTGAGGAAATAATTGAGAGAGAGAGAACCTCCATTGTTCTGCCTTGGAATGTCTGTTTATTTCTTTGATCCTCTTGTCAAATGTCAAGCCATTTTTTCCCATTCATATTATTCTCTGAGTTCTTATTTTAGCGGTATGTCATTGTTATTCTCCCTCTAGTTTTCTTTAATCTACCTGTAAATGTGTGTGATAATCTTAATTGTGATTTTTTTTTTACTTTTTTGTCCCAGTTTATTTCAATAATACTTTGAAATGACATAAGTGCAATTTAATAGGGACTTGTAGGAAAATCGACTGGAGCTGTAGAATTGAGAAATTCATAAAATTCCATATTTTGGTTAAAAAAATGGTAGTTACCACACTTATCTAGTTATTTAATAATGTCACTAACTCATAGGGCAATGTACATATGAAATGCAGGTTCAAGTTAGTTTTGAACATTTTGATGTTGTGAGTGAGCATGATATCTTTTTGAATGCAATGAAAATTTTTTAGATACACTGATCTATGTAAACAGCAGATATAAGAACAGAGATTTTATGAGGATTGGGGATTATATACAGGGAGGTATTAGGGGATTAGGATGAGGGTGTATGAAAGGTACAGCTTGTGGACTGCTTTGTATGTTGGCGTTTTGAAATTAATACACTGGGCAAAGGGAAGCAAGGGCAGTGACGGGCAGAAAGGTGGGGTAGTAAAGGAACAAGTGGAAAGCTAATAGGTGAATGAACTAGGCAGCATAGCTAAATGGGTTTTCCATCTGGCCTTTTCACTCTGCACAGCCTCTACAGACTTTTCAGATCTTCTAGCTCCTATTCTTATCTGTCCCTGTTAAAGGGACCTTAGAGATGGAGGGGTTGCAAAAAAAACAATAATACTATCCAAGCAGGATGTCTGGCTATACATGTGTGATAGAAAAAATGTATTTGTAATGAGAGGAAGCTTCTGTTAGATGCTCAGTGATATGTTATCTTTGATGTAAATACACAGATATTTGATCTGTACACCTGAAAGGATGACACAAGGCTTCCCTCAGGTTAAAGCTTTTCTAGGTAAAAATATGAGATCAGGGAGTGAGAAGCAAGCTCCATTCTGCTGATAAGAAACAACAGGATGGAGCCCAGCTACTACTAGAGCAAAAAGAAACAGGAGATAAGAACCACTTTAACTAAGAAATATATTTGCCTACATGTTTAAAAGGTAATTATTGAGATGGAAATACTCCATTAGGGATGGTTTAGAGGGTTGTAGAAGTGTTAGATTGAAGGCCAATGAAGAGGATAAGAGGATATATCAGTAATCTGGACAGTGCATGATGAGGGCATGTACAAGCATGAATATCGGTAAACAGTGATAGATGGAAGAGATAGGATGGAGCTGGCAGTAAGGAGGGTGATTAGGATGAGGGTCGAGAATGCTGGTTAGGAAGAGATACTTGGAGAGTAGGGTGGAAAGCCATTTGAATTGCTTTTATTTGAATTTAAATTTGAGCCATTTGAATTTAACAATTGAAAAAAAGCTAAAATTCTTGGGGTGTTGTAGCAAATGATTGCTGTATCTGCGTTATTAATTTTAGGATATAGTAAAGGGTGGTAGATGAGCAGGGGAAGAACTACTGGGATAGCAGACATAGCAGCTGTCACGGGGGCCCTAAGGGGCAACTGCTACCATTTCTGCTACCCCGGTAGTTCTTCTCCTGGGCCAGAAATGAATTTAACTTTTCCCGCTGCTGACCCTGCCTCTGAACATCCAGGCCCTCTGTCTCGAGTGTTTAGAGCCAAGCGTCAGATGCACCGCTCTGCTAACCTGCCTGGTAAGCTAAAGGACTTAGGCCTTAAGCTTACCAGACGCCAGCCCTCAGTGCTGATGTGGGCGGCGCGATGACATCACATCACAGAGGCTGACCTGGCTGGCTGCTCACATCGTGGGAGCGCAGAGAGAGGTAAGTAAGTTATTTCTTTCTTTTTTAATATTTTATGGAGCCTAAACCCTGCCTACCTACAAATGCGGCTCCTATAACCCCCCTAAAAATTGACTGCCTATGTGGCTCCTATACCCTACCTAAACCCTGCCTACCTACCTATATTGGCCCCTATACCCTACGTAAACCCTGCCTGCCTACCTATATGGCCCCTATACCCTATCTAAATCCTGCCTATCTATATGGGTCCCATAACCCATTTAAACCTTGCCTACTCATATGGGCCTCTGCATCCTACCTAAACCCTGCCTACATGGTCCCCTATAGCCCACCTAAACCTGCCTGCCTACCTTTGTGGGCCCTTATAACCCACCTAAACCCTGCCTGCCTACCTGTATGGGCCCCTATAACACCCCTAAACTTATGTGGGGCCCATCTATAACCTACCTAACTAGCTATCTGGGGCCTACCTACAGCCTACCTACCTGGGCTGCCTACCTAACTATTAACTATTAACTTAGTTAATAGGCTTAACTATTGCCTTCATAGGGCCAATCTACTTACCTACATGTAGCCTACCTACATAACTAGGACCTATCTACCTACTTGTGGTTTAACTACTGCCTACCTAGAACCAATCTACCTACCTACCTTAGGCCCACCTACCTGCGGCCTTATTTATTCATAAATTTCATAGAGGAATAACAACGGAATTATCCAATACAGAAATGAATTGGGAGTACTAGAACCAACTAAAAAAACATGTCATGAAAACTGAGAATCATTTTTTAACCATTCAGAACTATTTTTCATAAATAATCCCATTATTAAGAAAAGGGAGAATCTGAATAATAATAATAATAATAATAATAATAATAATAATAATAATGTCATCCCAAAATAGGTCTATTGCTCCTCTTGCACTCAGTATGTGAATAACGAAATGTAACAGTACCTTTTATTGCATACCTTTAGGCTTTTTTATATTAATGCTGTGATTAATGTTTAAATACTTTTTTTCTAGGATAATGCGTTTTTTAAAATGAAAATGGTATTTTACATAAAATTGTGCTTCTTGCTACCTATACATGAAGGTAACCTTTCAATCTCCCCTCCTTAATTTATAGATCCATGTACTGTGTGGTTTGTTTGAACAATTGTGTCAGCTATATTTTACTTTACTTTATGAAAAGTTTCAGAATTTAATTAAGGGTCAAGTACTGGCAGTACATAAATGCAACAGCTAAAACATATTTCTGATCACTCTGAAGACTGCAATCATGAAAATTATTATCATTGAATAAAACTGGTCTCAGTGATAGGGACTGGGAGATGGAATCTGTGTTAGTCAGCCATAATTTACATAATAATGAGTTCCTAGCTTTCATCAGCACCTTTTGTTTGTACAGTGCTTTCTGCTACAGTAAACTGTCAAAATGTCAATCCTCTCCAATCAGCTAGAAAATATCAACAGTAAACAAGGCTCACAGAGAAATTCTCAGAATATAGCGGCCAAAGGAGAAAAATGGGGAAGGAGTTACGGCAGATATAATTTTTTGGTATTTTTCTTCCTTTTAACCCATGATGTTAAACATTATCCTTTACTAGCAGCTGTGCACAATTCACTTTCAGTGACAATGTTTCTTTATAGCATTTTTTCAATATAATAAAGTAAGTTGTAAATGTGTTTGATATCTACCACAAGTAATGACTTGCTTAAAACTGTGTTTTATTTCCAATTTTGTATTTGATTGAGTCTGAAATTACATATTTCTTTGAGATCCAATGTTTTTTTAATGCCAAGAACAACATAGTCTGCAGCACCATTTTTAGTGTCACCAGATTTTTTAATTAAATCTAATGGACTCCATTATCTGTCAGTGGGATCTGTCAAGAATCTTTTGAGATACTTTGAAACAGATCTGTCAAATTTGTTGTGGACCCTTTAGGCTCTGAAAAAGTACACTATGTTAATATGCTATTTATGTGTGCAGGAAAACATATTTTAATAGATCCATTTTCATTAGTATTTCTAGTGTTTGAAGGTACATGCCTAAATTGTATAAATCTCTGTCTCTGTGTCCAATAACATTTCCTGTTGTTATTTTTTTTGCTTATTTCCTTCTTAATTTCTGTCAAGGTGGAGTAATTGTTATAACAAAAATATTGTGCATCATCATCAATTCTGACAATCTAAAATGTTTGGGAATATATAAAATATACAACGCAAATCCAAAAAGAGGTGTAAGTTCAAAACATAACTTTTAATACTCAGGTTAAAAAACGTTGAAAAAGATCCTTAAAAATGCGCTGAAAAAATACAGTCAAAACAGGCACAATGTAGGGACAACCCTATTAAGCCCCACTTGACCTATAATAACAACCTGTAAGGTGAATAGCAGAGTGACCGTCCCAGAAAGGATGACCCTGCCCAGGACCCAGTCCCTATACACTCTATTCACTACACTAAAGTAGTACTAGTGCAAATAAATGGTACAACAATTATCACAACATGTTTCGGTATGCCTACACCCATCAGGGGAAAAGTTTTTCAACGTTTTTAATCTGAGTATTAAAAGTTATGTTTTAAACTTACAACTCTTTTTGGATTTGTGTTTTATTAGGATTGGTGTAGTGTTGGGGTCTTTCTTTGACAATTTTTGTCCCCTATCTTGTTGTTTTGTTTTTGAATATATAAAATATACAATATAATTGTGGGAATTTTGTGCTAACAAAGCAGAAAAGTTATGCTCAGTTTGGGACGCAAAAGCAGATGTTCTTTAAACTTTACTTTTTAACTTGCAGAACTTTTTACATATCCTATCTGCCAGTGATATAGTAAGCTATTTTTAATATAACTTGAAAATCTTTGAGGATACCTGACCTACATCTCTCTAACACAATGACTATGTAATTGGTTCAGTAGGCAGTGTGTTAGAGAATTGGAAATTAAAGGGGTTGTCTCACTACAAGGATTGCTTTTTATTAGTGATGAGCGATTACGTTGACTATCGTCATCGGGTCGATAGTCGATATTGGCAATTATCAAGATGATTTCCGATAGTCCATAATAGATTATCGCCGATGACCATTAAAGTCTATGGGAGAGGAACAACACCTTCATTCTTACACCCAAACAGGGCTGGAGAAGCTGGAATTAACATCCCACACAGTCAAATGGATACATGCTACATCTTAGGCAAAACACTTAGGTTATAAAAGCCACAGAAAGAAAATCACAGACCATTCACTATCCCTGTCTTGTACCACAGCATGACCCTTAAACCCGCATGACCCACAAATTAAAAAGTGCCAGAAGGCAGAATTATTTGAACCCTCATTTTACTGAACTGGACAAATTTACTATCCCTGACCTGGACGCAGCATGACCCTTAAACCTATCTGACCCCCAGATTAAAAAAGTGCCGGAAAAAGGAGTCTTTTAACCACCATTTTAGTTGAACTGGACATTGACTATATCTTTTCCTGGCCACAACATGAGCCCCAAACCATGCAAGACCCACAAATTTAAAAAGTGCCATAAAAAGGAGTCTTTCAACCACCATTTTAGTTGAAATGGACATTGACTATATCTGTCCTGGGCCACAGCATGAGCCCCAAACCTGCATGACCCACACATTTAAAATATGCCGTATCAAGGATTCTTTGAACCACCATTTTAGTTGAACTGGACATTGAATATACCTGTCCTGGTCCTCAGCATGAGCCCCAAACCTGCATGACCCCCAGATTATAAAGTGCCGGAAAAAGGAGTCTTTTAACCACCATTTTAGTTGAACTGGACATTAACTATATCGTTCCTGTACCGCAGTATGACCATTAAACCTGTCTGACCCACAGATTAAAAAGTGCTGAGAAAAGGAGTCTTTCAACCACCATTTTAGTTGAACTGGACATTGACTATATCTGTCCTGGACCGCAGTATGACCATTAAAACTGTCTGACCCACAGATTAAAAAGTGCCGGAAATAGGAGTATTTGAACCACCATTTTAGTTGAACTGGACATATGACTATGCCTGTTCTGTACCACAGTATGACCATTAAACCTGTCTGACCCACAGATTAAAAAAGTGCCTGAAAAGGGAATCTTTGAACCACCATTTTAGTTGAACTGGACATTGACTATGCCTCTCCTGGAGCGCAGTATGACCATTAAACCTGTCTTACCCACAGATTAAAAAGTGCCGGTAAAAGGAGTCTTTCAACCACCATTTTAGTTGAACTGGACATATACTATATCTGTCCTGGGCCACAGCATGAGCCCCAAACCTGCAGACCCACAAATTTAAAAAGTGCCATAAAAAGGAGAAAATTTCAACCCCTTTTTATTTGAAATGGACTTTGATATATCTGCCGGGGGGCCCACGCTGACCCCCAAAAAACCGCATGCCCCCCCAGTTTAAAAAAGTCCCGGGAAAAAAGAAGTCTTTTAAAAAACCTTTTAATTTGAATTTGGACATTAACTTTATTTTGTCGGGGACCGCAGTAGGGACCTTTAAAAACCCCTTTTCTGACCCACTTTTTAAAAAAGTCCCCGGAAAAAGGAGTCTTTAAACCCCCCATTTTATTTTAAACGGGGACATATAAATTTGGGCCTTTTTTCTGTACCACGTATAAACCTTTAAAACCCTGTCTAAACCCACAGTTTAAAAATTCCCTTTAAAAAGGGAGTTTTAAACCCACCCAATTTAGTTGAACGGAACTTTGGACTATGCCCTACTGGACCGCAGTATGACCTTTAAAAACCTGTCTTACCCACAGTTTTAAAAAGTCCCGGGAAAAAGGGAGTCTTTAAACCAAACCATTTTAGTTGAAGGGGGACATTGACTATATTTGTCCTGGGCCCAGAAATCCCCCCAAAACCTGCATGCCCTAAAAATTTAAAAAGTGCCAAAAAAAAGGAGTTTTTAACCCCCCAAATTTTATTTTGAACTGGACTTTGGGACTATCCCTGTCCGGGGTAACCTACACCCTTTTTCAAGTCTTCCTCTACCTCTTTTTTTGTACAATTCAGAGGAATATTTTATCACTTTTTTTTGTACATGCAAGTTTTTTAGTATTTTAAATTATAGAAAACACATTTTTAAAAAAAAGGAAGGAATCCCCCCATTTTCTTTGTTTCTTTTTTTTTAATTTGGGTATTAAAGGGGTTGTTCATACGGGAAAATTCCCTAGCTTTTTTTAAAAAAAAATCTTGCAAAAAACAATCGCTTGGTGGTGGCGGGGGAGGAGGAGGCGGAGGGGGGAGG
Source organism: Phyllomedusa bahiana (assembly GCA_025379985.1). Taxonomy (NCBI): domain Eukaryota; kingdom Metazoa; phylum Chordata; class Amphibia; order Anura; family Hylidae; genus Phyllomedusa; species Phyllomedusa bahiana. Next base: position 56,916 of record JAODAL010009001.1, read on the forward strand.
GTGTGACAGTGGTTGAAACCCGGGTCTTCGGTGGGGCCCTTTTTTTGGGCCCCAAGTGTTCCCCCATTTAACTAAATGCATTGCTGCGTGAAAAAACATGTTGGGGGGTAGAAAATAAACTCCTAAATTTTTGCCTTTTACGTTTGCTTTTAGGGCAAAGGCAGCATATGAAATCGCGGGGGTTGAATAAGAGGCTTGCTCGAAAAGGCCCGGGTTGAGAGGTCCTGGACCTTTTGGGACGGCGAAAAATCGAGGGGGCGGTGTATCCGAAAGTCGCCCGCCCATCATCATAAACACAGGTGACTTGGTCTTTTCCGATATTCTGAATAAAGGAGTTTGCGGGCTACAAGAAAAGGGGCCCACTGGAAAGGGCTTTTTCCCGGGACCGCCCCGGGATTTTTTGGATTAAAAGGGTTCCCTTTTCCCCTTTCCTCTGATGGATCAGAAAACTGGGCGCAGGCGACAAAATCTTTCCTTTTTGGCCTCTGATTTTTTAAACATCCCTTTCGGGACCCCAACCGCATTTTTTCATCAAAGAGGTGTTCAAAAGGGAAATTACCCCAAAAGTGGTGGGTAAAACATTTGACTTTTGGGGTACCTTCGCTTCTTGTTGGAGGGTTTTCTGAGGGTTTGCTGAGGATAAATTTTTGGGGCCCAATGATTGGGAGGACGGGGGGTTTAAGATTTCGGGATGAGGTTGCTTTAAAACCCTAAAGGGAAAACAAAATTGGCAAAGCTTTTTCGTTACTAAATTCACAGGGCCCTGACCCAGCGTTGACAGGCCTGCCCGGTCCTGAAAAACGACGACCCCGCGGGGCCATGCGTGTTGTCACCACATTTGGAAAGGGCCCCCTTCTCTCGTACCTCTACCCCCCCTAAAACCCCTCTTTGCTCGCTTACCACCTCCCTTTTCGTTCCTTGTTCAAAAAGAAAAAAATTTTAAGGGAAGGATGGAAAAGAGTTTTTAAAAGTTCTTTTTAAAAAGACGGAAATCAAAGCTATTTTTAAAATTTCCCTTTCTAATTTCCTACAGCCAACAAAGGTTTTAAAAAACCCTAAAATTGTTTCAAAGCGAATACCTGTGAAAATGGGGTCTGGTGGAAGAAACCGAAAGACAAAACAACAGTGTTCTTCCTTCAGTCCCAGGGTTTTTAAAAAAACCCCCGTGGGAAACAAGGAATTGATATTTTTCCCAAACAAAATATCATACAAGTGCGCCAACTGAGTTTCAACGAGCGCTTTTAAAACTTTTCAGAATTTTAACAGGGGATGAAAAAATTTGGTTTTTTTGCGGGCAATGACAAACGGAACATTTGCTAAAAAAATTTTTCCCTATCAGAATTGTGTAAAAACGGGGTTTTTTTGAAAAAAACTGGGGCCCCCAAAGTGCAATAAAAGCTTTTTTAAAAATTTGATACGGATAACAAACGGGGGTTTTTTTGCCCCTATAAATAAAACCTGCGGGACTAAAAAATTTTTCTTTTTAAAATTTTTAAGTAAAAAGGTGGCTCTAGGGAAAAAAAAACTGGGCCGCACCAAAGTAAAAAAAACACCTTTATTTGAAATGTATACGGCTAATAAAAGGTGGTTTTTGAAACCCTATGAAAACCCTGCAATTACTAGCAAATTTCTTTTTATCGTAATACCCCGTTAAAAATGGGTTTTAAAAACAAAAATGGCCGGGCCCCCCAATAAAAAACCCAAAAACCAAATTTAAATTGTGTAGGGGATAAAAAAAACCGGGGTTTTTTTGCACCTTTTAAAATACACCCCGGTGACTAAAAAAAGTTTCCGTTTTCCTATTGTGAGTAAAAGTGGGTTTTTGAACAAAGCTGGGCTGCCCAAAGTAAAAAACACAAAATTAAATTGTTATTTTTAAAAATAGGTGGTTTTTGCCCCTATGAAATACCCCTGAAATTTTACTAAAAAATTTCGGTATGGAAATTTTCCGTAAAAAGATGGGTTTTTTAAAAAAAAGGCCTGCCCCCAAAGTAAAACAAAACCCTTTAATTTAAAAATTGGGTGTAGGAAAAAAAAAAACGGGGTTTTTGCACCTTTTAAATACCCTGGGGTTTGGACTAAAAAAGTTCTGTACCCCAATTGTAAGTAAAAAGGGCCCTTTTTAAACAAAGCTGGGCTGCCCCAAAAAGGGTGGAAAAAAAAGAAATTTAAAATTTTGTGTACGGAAAATAAAACGGGGTTTTTTTCCCACCTAAAAATTTACACCTGCAGTGACTAAAAAAGTTCTGTTTTTCCAAATTGTGGGGTAAAAAGTGGGTCTTTAAACAAAGCGGGACTCCCCAAAAATAAAAAAACAGGGAAATTTAAAATTTGTGTACTGTTAAAAAATTAGGTTTTTTTTGCACCTATGAAATACCCCATGAAAATTTTACTAAAAAATTTTCTATTTGGGGAAATATCCGTACAAGAGGGGTTTTTTTTAAAAAAAAATGGCCGGGCCCAAAAAGTGAACAAAACCCTAATTAAATTGTGTAGGGAAAATTAAAATTGGTTTTTCCCTTTTAAATCCACCTGCAGTGATCGAAAAATTTCTGTATCCTATTGTAAGTAAAAAAGGGGCCCTTTAAAAAACAAAAGGGCTGCGCCAAAGTAAAAAAACCTTTAATTTAAAATTTGGGGACGGATTTTTAAAAGGGGTTTTTTTTAACCTATAAATACACCTGCGGTGACAAAGATTTTGGGTTTTCCTATTAAAAGAAAAAAAAGTGGGTCTTTAAACCCAAAAAATGGGGCTGCCCCAAAGTAAAAAAAAAACAAAATTTAAATGGGGTACAGATAAAAAAAGGTTTTTGAGTTTTGCCCCCTATCAAATACACCTACTTTTACAAAGAAAAGATCTTATCCAAATTTAAAAGTAAAAGGTTCAAAAAAATAAAAAAGCTAAAAAATTTCCCCAAAAAAAACCGGAAAAAAAAACCTTTTAAATTTAAAAACCCATTTCAATGCAGGTTTCAAACCCAGGGGTCGGGGGCTGCAAAATTTATCCACTCCCTTTTAAAAAAGCCTGCCTGCCTGCCAGTCTGTCTGTCTGTGTTTGCCCCCCCCCCCCCCCTCCACCCTTGGGGGCTGTACAGTGCTAGTGCCCCCTTTAAAAATTTTTCAGCCTAAGTAACTAAAAACTAAAAACTCTAATCTACCTAAGTTCTAATTTCACGTTTTAATTAAACCCTCCAAGCAATTCCCTAAATTGGCAAAAAAAATCCACTTAGAATCCACTCAAACCCTGTTTTTCCGCAATTTTAATACCAAACTGGGTGGGGGAATCTAAAGGCTGTAGATCTTTTACAAAAAACCCCCCACAAAAAGCAGAATGGAGTTTGCTGCTAAAGGCCCAGGTTGCATCTCTAGAGGAGTGTTAAAAGGCAAATGTGAGTGGGGAAGACAGATTAAACAAACAAGTGAGTAAAATGGTACAAAGAGAAACAAAGAACAAACACACTATAGTCAAGGAAGCCAAGGTCAAATGCCTGGAGAACACGTATAAACCAAATCAATGAGCAGGAAAGTTACTACTGGAACAAAGGTCAGAGTCATAAAAAACCGGGAAATAATTTTAAGAAAACCCAGGTAATGCAGGGAACAAAGGAAAACCAGGGCACCAAAAAACATTTAAAGGGGATTTAAGTAACGAGAGATGGGGCCTTGCCACAGACTGAACACAGGTTCAGAACCCAGATTGACGCAGTTGCAGGAATTGCAGTTGCAAGATAGATTGAGGCTAGGCCAGGAGGCAAAAGCATTTAAAGGGATACTTTTTCTAATTTCCTTTAAAACATTAAATTTCTTTTGAGTTCTATACAATAATTTTAAAAACCCGAGAACCCAAACCTTCTGTACCATCCTTCTCAGCTCGTTGGATGTCACCGTGAGGACCTACGCCGGGGGTAAAACCTGGGGTTTCCTGCAGCAAAAAAACCGGGCCCGGGCCCTTGGGGATGGGGGTCGGGTGAAGACCGGGGGCCCCTTAGAAATCCCCTTTTTTTTTGGGATAAGGTTTTTCGCCCCCCCTTTCCCAAAGGGGACCCCTTTGCGGAATCTACCCCCCTGTTCCCAAATTTTGACAATCAGGAGTATATTTTTCTGCTAAATGCTGCTCAATCCATAGTAAGTTTCCAGCAATGGCTTGTGTGCCTTGTAGATTATAGTTTAAAAAATTATTAGGGAAAGGGATAGTTAAAGAATTGGGTGCAAAAACTTTTGGTAAGTGTTCAAATTTTTGGGTTTTTTTAATATTTACCCCACTTCTATAGAATCAGGGTAAAATCTATATTAGCCCATTATGACATATTAATGTCATATAGGGGATCCACCAATCTTCACCTCTATAGCCTTAGTAAAAACTACAGCAGACAGCAACTTTAATTGAAGGGCACCTGTCATATTAAAAATGCTATCAGATCTGCTGATAGCATGTTTTAAAGCAGGAAGAGCTAAGCATATTGATATATTGTTTTTAAAGGGGGAAAAAAATTTTGTTAAATTGATTTTATTCATTTAATCCCTGCTTATTTGGGTCCCAATTTAAATCCAGTGGGTGCAGGGCATAATAGGGGAAGGGGGGCCCATAGCAAATTTTTGGATGGGGCCCCTCCTGCCAGCCCCTCCCCAGTCCACGAACAGTTACTTGTAACCCTAATAATAGTCATGCCTTTGCTAGGTAGTTAAAAACCCACCATTCCCTATCAAATTTATACTGCTCCAAAAAAAATCCCCTTACCAAACCCCAAAATTACAAATTAAAGTTATAAGAATTAAGGGGTAGTGATGAGCGGGGTTGTGTCAACAAACGTTTTCGGGATTGATATTTGTATCGTCAATTAACAAGCCGATAGTGATAACAAAATTTTCGCCGATAACCATTAAAGGCTATTGGAGGGAAAAAACGTTCATTCTTACACCCAAACAGGGGTGGGGAAAACTGGAATTAACATCCACAACAGCAAACTGGATACGTGCTACATCTTAGGCAAGACATTAGGAAAAGAGTCCCCCAGAAAAAACTGACGACTATTCCTATCCCCCGTCTTGTACCACAGCATGACCCTTAAACCTTCATCACCCACAAATTAAAAAGTGGCAAACAGGCATATTTTTTTTAAACCCTCATTTTTCTTGAACTGGGGCATTGAATTTCCCTGCCTGTTCCACCCCGCAAAGACCCCCCCAAAACCCCCATGACCCACAGATTAAAAAATGCCCGGGGAAAGGGAGTCTTTGGGAAACCCCCAATTTTTTGTTGAACGGGCCCTTGGGCTTAAACCTTTTCCTTTAACCGCACATGAACCCCCTTAAAAACCCGTCTGACCCCAAGATTTAAAAAATGCCGGAAAAAAAAAGTTTTGAACCACCCTTTTTGTTGAAAAAAGGGGCATAGCCCATCCCTGTCCTGGGCCGCGCATGACTCTTTAACCTGCAGACCCACAAAATTAAAAAAATGCCTGAAAAAGGAGTCTTTGAACCAACCCCCTTTTTGTTGAAAATGGGCATTGAAAGTCCTTGGGCGGTCCCGCAACCAAACTATCCGCCGCACGTTTGCGCCAAAACGGGGGACACATTGAGTGGGAAATAGAAGTAATTAAAAAGTTATATGGGGTTAAAAAGGCGGGCCCTTTGCATCACTGGGCTACAGGTAAATTTTTCTATCAAATATATAAAACACAAAAATGCGTACAACCCGAGCTTTTGCGGGCAAACGACGCCAAAAGGACGCAATACGAGTATTTAAAGTTATAGGGATAATTTTTGCCCGGGTTTTTTAAACATAAAATGCAATGATTGCAATTAAAAATGGAAAAACACAGGGCAATTTTTAACTCCTATCAGAGGTCTGCTGTCCCAAAAAAAAATGGTTTTTAAAAAAAAAATTTTTTTTCATTGAAGGTCCAGAAACCCCACTGAGCTGCAAAAATCTTTCCCTTTCAAAAGGGCCCCTTTCCCCCTTCCCCCCCCCCAAACCCCCAGTGAATTGAAAAAGAAATGAAAACAGGGGGCAATTTTTAACTCCAATCAGAGGGCCCGGGGGCCAAAAAAAAGGGGTTAAAAAAAAATTTTTTTTTTCAATTGAAGATCCAAAAGAACACACTGGCTGCACAAATCTTCCCCTTTTAAAAGCATCTTTCCTCACCCCCCCCCCCCCCCCCCCCCCCCCCCCCCCCCCCTTCCCACCCCGCAGGACCCCCCCTTTCCCCCTTTCAGCCCGCAAAACACCCGTAATTTTCCTTAAAACTTTTTCTAAAAAAATAAGAAGTTAAAATTCTCTAATCTAACTCTATTCTAAAGCTGTAGTTTAAATGGATGGTTTTCCCTTTTATTTGAAGAGACTACCAAGGGGCTGTTAGAAAAACTTTGGTTTAAAAAGGGGGGGGACACGTTCGCGTGGGAAATTTTGAAGACCCGAGTATAAACCTCACAAAAAGGGAAAAGCAGTTCTAGATAAAACAAAGGGCAGTGATTTTTGCAGCCCAAAAGATTCCCCCTACACCGGGAAATGGTTAAAATTTTTGTACTTTTTCCTCACCCCCCTCTAACCTCGGGAAACTGATTTGGATGGCCCCCAAAATGGGAAAAAAGGGAAACGCGAAAAAGGCGCGAAAGTAAAAAGATTTACTGTAAGATTTTTTTAAAACCCAAAAAACGCATTTTTTTGGAAAAAATTTCCCATAAGCCTAAAAAAAAAAACCTAAAGTTTCAAAAATTTTTACAATAAAATCGCTCAAACCCCTAAAAAATGATCCCTGAAAAACCCCCAGAACATAAAAAAACAAATTAAACCCCACGTTTGTGGGCTAAAAAATTAAATCCTATATATAAAAAAAAAATAAAGATCATTTTATAAAGAACAAAATTTTCCCACCAAAAACCGTGACCTAAATTTGTTGAATACCAGTGTATTTCAAGCTCTGCAGGGCTTTTATTACCATGATCAAATGAAACCCCAAAAAGGTGGGAGATATCAAATTGATTGGGAGGCTCTGTAGAAATGTATATTACTACCAATTAAAAGTGGGCCCAAAAAGGGGGAAATAAAAGGGGTTCACAATTTTTCCCGCCGCACATTGGGGACCAATAATGACCATGTTTGTGGTTGTTTTCCAGTTGTTTGCAGGTTCTGCCCGACCCGAATTTACCACCAAAAAAAACAGTTTTCCCTATTTTTGGGGAAAAACCCGTGTCACAAAAAGGCCCCAAAAAAAACTTCAATTTTTAAACCCCCATATAGTGGGCCATTTTGGGCAAAATATACTAAAGGGACACAGACCCCTTTCAGACTGTATATTACCTCCAACAGTGACCATTTTGGAAAATAGAAAACAATGGGGGTTAATTTTTAAACCATAGCAGCCCTAAGGGAATTGGTATGGGGCCCGGAGGCTAAGGCTCAGGGTTTCAAGAAAAAAAGTTCCTTTTTGTTGGTTTTTTTAGGGGAAATTGCACAGAAAGGGTTTACAAATACCAGAGAAAAGGGTTTTAAAAGATTTTATTAGTCATTTTTGTTTTTAAAAGCAAGTTTTTTTTAATTTCCAATGGGATGTTAAAAAAAGTATTATTTGTTATTATCGAACTTTTTTACCCCCCCTCTTTCTTTTTTTTGTTTTTTTTTCCCCTAGGTTACTGATTGCTGATGGTACACATTTGTTTCTATTGTTTATATCGTTTTGGGGACTGAAAAGAAAGGGGTTTTAACAAATTTCCAATTAAATTAAATTTTTTTCAAAAATTTTTTTTGAACCCTTAAAAAATAAAAAACAGCTCTGGGAGAGATATAAATTATTACATTGCAGTGACTAAAATATGGAAAATCTTCCTCTCATGACTTGTTAACCCTTTCCCCTTTTTTCTGCATCCCCTCCAGACCACCATATGACTTTTCCTTTTGGGAAACCCCTTGTCACTTGCCCCCCAATTTTTAAAAAAAATATCTCAAGGGAATTTCCCCCCTTTTCCCGCAAACTCCCTCACTGTCTGCCCTCCCTCTTTTAAAAAACTCCCCCATGGTTTTTGGGGGGGAAAGGTTTCATTCTTTAATTAAGGGGGCACAGTCCCCCTTTGAGAAAAGGTTTGGGGGGGAAAAGGTTTTCCCTTTCCCCCGGAGATTGTGCTATTCCCGTAGCCATCATTAAACATATGGAAACCCGGGTAGGTAGGTAGGTAGGCAGGGCCCCAGGCAGGTAGGAAGGACCCAGATATGTTTAATAGGCCTTTTAAATAGGGAGGAAAACCCCGTTTTGGGTAGAAAGATAGGCTCCAAGAAAATTGGGTAGGTCCAAGGGAGAAAAGGCCCCGTTTGGAGGTAGGGTTTTTTTAGGCCCCCAAATTTGTGAATAAATTTGACCCTAGATAGGCGGTAGGTAGGCTTCAGATAGGTAGGTAGGGCCCCGGACACAGGTTTGGCAAAGGGCCCGTTAGATGATAGGTCCCCCCGTAGGGGAGGCCCCTGTTAGATAAGTGGCTGGGTGAACCAATGGGGTGAAGGGGCAGAGTTTAGAGGGGGGAAATGACTGAAGGGTAAAAGGGTGTTTGGGGGGGGGAGTGGCTGGTGGATTTTAGAGGGGGGGGCAGCAAGAAGGGTGGAGGGGGCCCAAGGGGAGGGGGGGAACTGTGGGTTGGAGGGTTTTTTAGGGTTTGGGGGGAGAAATCGTGGTTGATGAGTGGGAGGGTAAAGCAGATAGAGGGATCAGAGTGGGAGGGGGACAGTGAATGATGTAGTCAGGGTGGGAAAAAGGGGGAAAAAAAGTGGCCCGGAAGGGTCAGAAATAGGGAAGAGTGTGGGTTAAAAGGGGGCTTGGAAAATGGGAAAGAGAGGGGGGGTACAGGGAAAACAGAAAAAGGGGGGTGAGAAATGGGCTAGAGGAGTCGCAAAAGGGGGGGGGAAGAGGCGGACCCGGGCGAGGGGGAAAAGGGAAAAAGTGGCGGGGGGGAAAAGGTGGGGGGGAAACAGGGGGCTGGAAAAAAGGGCAGAGTGGGGGGGGCAGTGGGCTTTTAAGGGTTCCCAGAGTCAGGGGGGTGGTGGAGGTTTTTTGCGGGGGGGGGAGACAGTGGCTGGGAAAAGGTAAAAGTGGGGGGGAAAAAAAGGGGGGGAAAATTCTGGGAAAGGGTCGGGAGGAGGGTTTACAGTGGGCTGGAAGGTTTACAGTGGAGGGGGAGAGTGGCTGAAAAGGTCACAGTGGGGGAGTAGCAACAGGAAAAGTTTAAAAGGGTGGGAACAACAGTGGTTGGAGGTGTCAGAGTGGGGTGGGAGGGGCACACAATGGCGGGAGGGTTCAGAGTGGGGTATAAGGGGGGCCCCATTTAAAGAAGGGGTCAAAATATGATAAGTAAAAAAAGTGGTGAAGGGTCAAGTGAAGGGTTTAAATGGCTGGAGGGGTCCCGAGTGGGAGGGGACGTGGCCCGAAGAGGTCCAGGTGGGGAGGAGAAGGAAAAAACATTTGGGGGGGAGGGATTTAGAATTAGGGGGGGAAGTGGCGGGAAAAGGTCACAGGGGGAGGGGGGGAATGGCCCAAAGGGGTCCCTAGGGGGGAGTAGCAACAGGATGAGTGAAAGGGGGTAAAACAATGGGGGAAAGGGGTCAGAGGTTGGGGGAAATTGGGGGGGGCAAAGTTTGGAAAGGAGGGCTCAGATAGGGGTTTTAAAAAAGTGGCTGAAGGGGGCAGAGTGGGAGGTTTTTCCCGTGGGTTTGAAAGAGTCAAAAGTGGGAAGGGGGAAGGGGGGTGGACAGGTTCTGGAGGGGGTTTGGGAAGGGGGGGGAGCAGGTGTCTAAGGGGGGCACAAAGTCCCGTCCCCGATTTTACTAAAGGGGGGTGTGGGTTTGGGCTAAAGCTTGGTTTCCTTTTGGGACCCCCCCAGCTCCTAAATATACCCCATGTGAAAAAGTACTTACTCCTCACAAAAAGCACAGGTTGGGAGGGGCAGGGGCCTGACAATTTTCTCTCAGCTCTCTATTCTGCTGTTCAGACATCAGGACACATGACAGTCATAACCTCCCATCGCCTGTCACTAGGGGGGGCCCTTGGGGCAGTGTCAGGGGCAGGTCCCTAAAACAGGAACGGCAAACTTAAAGAAAAGGGGGCCCCCCAATGGTGAACAATTTAAAGTTTTGATAGCTTAAAAATATTTTTGCCAATTTTGGCTCCCTTAAAAGATGGCGGGCCCCAAAGGGGCTGATGAGGCTGTTAAGGCAGTAATTTTGCCACTAAGTGGGTGGTGTTATCAGTGACTGACAGTCATTTCTTTAAGCCCACTCATAAAAAAAAGGCTGTCAGTCACTGATATCTCTTTAACACCCGCTGGACTCCTTAAACCAAAATAAGCAGGAATTTTAAATGAATAAAATACAAGTTCTACTGAAGCTTTCTCCACATAACAATACATCAATCTGTTCAGCTGTTTCTGCTTTATAATATGCTACCAGCAGATCAGATAGCATTTGCAATTTGACAGGTTCCCTTTAATGGGCATTATGGTAATGACGCTTGGACTGACTGTCTGTGGTTGTGTGGAGTTGTGCTGGGCAGGGGTAATTAAGCGTCTTTTTTGTGCTTTCTCTGAGAAATAACAGCTGATCACCAGAGGTTAGAGCAGCTGAACATCAGGACAAACACTTTAGAAGATATGACTATAAAATGATGCTAATAACAGGAGACAAAATAGACTATCTGCCAATATGTCTAAAGGAGTAATCAGCTGGGCGTAGATCTTGAAGCTCTTAAACCATTTGTAAAATTATATAATGATTATACCAGTGAGCTATGGCATCAACAGTCAAGAGGGATACCATCTTTATATGACTAAGCAGGATTTATAGTATGTAATTCATAGTAGACTTAACTTTTTAACAATATGATAGCACCTAACAGTAAGCCACCTTAAACAGCTGTTAATGCCATTTTGCAGTAAAAGACATTGGATCTTTCCAGAGATACTTTAGGCCCAGTTTCACCTCTGACAAACACTTGATGCCATGTAATCTAAAATAGAAATAGGATTTCCTCATAAGGGTTGCTATGGAAATCCCAATTATATAATTTTAATGTCACCAGATTTCTTTCTGGTTTGAAAATGACAATAATAGAGAAGGTAAGAGATGATTATATATAATTATATCAGTATCACAAATGTCCTGATATGATGCACTAACTAAAAAAATCAAACATGTAGAGTTTAGTAAGAAAAACAGAACCAGGTGTAGCAAAGTCTAATTTGATGGTAATATCACAGCTTTCCCGTGCTATCTGTTCTTGGATAACAACAAGAGCCATTAAAAAGCGTCTACAAATTTAGATAACTTTCTGAGCTGTGATATCATGGAATGTTATCAGTGAAGTTTATCTTTGCTTTGGTTCATCTGTATGGCACAATCTTCTTCATATAATCCAAGTAGGGGAAAGAAATTTGCAGCACTCACCGAGTAGCGATCCTTCATTATGAACCTTTATTTCATAAAAGCGTAACAGACAGACAATGCAATGTGGCTTACTGCCTTTTCGTGTGTACCCATGCTTTCTTGAGGCTTGAGAAAGAGTGGGTACAAGCGAAATGACCGTAGGCCCCGTTGCATTGTCTGATGATGTCTGTTTGTTACTTTCTAATGGAATAAAGGTTTATGAAGAGTGGGACGATAAGTGGCTGACAAAATTTCTTTATCCCTACTTTCTTTTTTAATATGAATTACTTCTTTTCTAAATCGCTGAGGACCACGTCCAGGATTATTGAGTCGACTGCTTCCCATTATAATCATTACCTTTACTCATTTGATGGGGAGACTGTTTGGTGGTGATCTAATCTATCATTTGGACAATCTAGCCAAATAGGCCTATTCCAATCTCCCCAGTTAGGCCTTTAACATTTCAGTGTAAAAGAAACAGGTAAGGAATGAGTCTAGCCACACATGAAAACACAGACCACATTGAAGAAAAAAAAATCCGAATCTCTTATGCGCTCATAGTTTTAAGTGATGTTCCCATATGAGTACTATACGTATAATGCAAATATGGGTAATGCTAGAGAGGAAAAAAAAGGAAATAACATCTTAGCTGCTATATCAAGACCATACATGTTAATACCCGATGAAATGGCTTACACATCAGGTGTAATAATGATCCATCCACAAAGTTTCTCAAAAAGTCTCCATGTCCATACAAGTCGGACTAGGGAGAAAAGAAAATAGTGGTGCAGATGGTCTGAGCTAAAATAACACCTGAAGTTGTATTTGTTACTCACAAACAAAGCCATACAAGTTGTATACTCCACATGAAACAGCAAGAGAAAGCAAGGTGACATTGCAGTATGAAAACCATCCATCAATCTAAGTGATTCAGGCAAGCTCTAAGAATATGTTATATACTACTTCTCTCAAAAACACCTTCTATCACTAAGGAAAGATAACTTTATATATGTATAAAGTTCAAAAACATCTCAAAATTACAATTTTAGGTTTTAACTTAGTTTGAAGGCTTTGCACATGTTCAAAACCAGCATAAGTTAGCACCATACTTGATGCTATGGTGAAAAGGCTATTTGACTTTAGCCAGTTGTCTCCCCAGTGCATGTAAATTAACTTACACTGTTATATAATGTGTGCAACATTTTGTATTTATTTTTATATGCTGCCACTGTTACTAAACATAATTTAAAATCCAGAAGATGCTGGAATTGAATCTTTCATCTTTTATTGAGGCAAAGAATAAGTTTTATGCTGAATGAGAGCTTAGCCTGTTTTATGACTATTAGATTTGTAAACTTTCTGAAAATGAAAAGCTTTTCGCAAAATTTCTTTGAAAATCGCAAAAAGAATATCTGGCTTCTAGCAGAGTCTCAGCTTAGAAAAACACTCCACAGTGTAGAAACATTTGGCTTGCTTAAGATTTCATTTATTTTTATGGAATGACAAGTTACATAAATATATGCTTAGAGAAGAGCCTGGAATATGGAAAAAAAATCTTTTGATTTAAGCCAAAAGAGGTTAATACATTTAAAGATCATAAACAAACAAAATAGAACACAATAAACTTCTACTCAGTGGCATTTGCAAATATAAACTACATAAATGCCTGTAACATGTAACCAAGGAGCCATTCAGTGCAAAAGACTTTTAAAGGGAAGTTCCAGTAAGAATACAAGGAATTTCCCATTGTAGTTATTCATTATAATCCTTCAGTTTCATATAAATAGCTTCCTTTTACCCCTGATGTTAGCTAACCAGCATCTGAAATATGTTCATGCCATTCTTTTTGTGTGGAAAGAACATGGGGGATCTCTACAAGTAACCGGTGTCATATGTTGGTACAAATCTGCAGTTCTGGGACCACTTTTAGCAATAAAAAATTGTGGATTGGGTCCTCAAGTAGCGATGTGATTTTTGATACTGGAGGTAATGACATTGGCATTTCACTAACTCATATTTATTTTAGTATTGTCTTCTATACCAAGCCAAACTTGATATAAATTGAGTTCCAAAAATCTGAAACCACTTAAGAGATATTATTTTTATTGTCAAATGTTATTCACTGTTATGTACTCAAAAAATGATTAAAAGAGGCAGGAATAAAAGAATTGATATAGTTCTGTAAAAAATTTAAGAAACTAAAAAACATTCAACATTTTACATGATTTTCACTTCTGTCATTTAAAAGGGTTTTCTCACCAGAGCCACAACCAGCTTTAGACGTGCACGTCCTGGTTAGGCTGTGGATGGTTCTACAGCAGTAATTGGCATATAAATTCTGCAATTCCTAGCTTATCCTGTTAAAGGGACATTCTGCTGGACATTTTTTTCCAAATGTAATGCACAAGGCTACAGAGCTCTGAAGCATTACAATTTGTCAGTAAGTAGTGTAAACAAGCTCCGTCTTGCATATAATAAACAGCAGGGAGTGACTTATTAGAGCAGAGATAGGTGGTTGGTAAACCAGGTAAGCTCAAGTACAAAAGCAGGAGATAAGATCTGCTCTAATTCTTAAGAAAAACAAAATCAGAACATCAATGTATTTGGTAATAATCTTTATTTACCTTTGCCTACATGTTTAAGCTAATCAATGAAATGAGAAAACCCCTTTAAAAACATTCTTGCTATTAACTAAACATATTAAATTACATTTTTGCTACAATAATATTTTAAAAACAGTATTCCAGTTTTATACTCGTCATTAGTAGTTCTGCACTTCTGTTTTGGCTTTGACTGTTTCTGACTCGAATTTTTCAGGTCGATCAGGGGACAACCATGCAACCAATCACCAGCTTTTTTTCTGGACAAGAGCCAAATCCAAAGAGCAACAGAAGCAGAATTCCTGAAAAATATACAGATGACACTTTCTGTTTTCTGTCACTAAGTTGTCAGCTTTACTGTATGGACTTGGGCAGAATTCTTATAGTCATCTCAGCAGGGATCAGAAGAAAGGTGGTTACCTAATGACAGATATTTTAATGTTGGTCTAAAGAAGTCATGATAGCAACACAAAACACTTTACACACAAAAAAGGTTCTGTATGCACCTCCCTGCTATTCTCTGGTTTCTGGGGGATGAGAATATGTTATATCACTTCTTGGAAACTATAATAGGGAAGAACATAGCTCTGTTAATTAACATTGCTGCTTTAAAGTACAAATTGCTGCCATGTCTATACAAATGTACGTCTGCAATGTAGCTGTCCCAGGGAAAAAACACGTCATGTATAGTTGAAACCAGAAGTTTACATACACAATATAAAAAGACACATATGCATATTTTTCTCACTATCTGGCATGAAAACAGAATAAACCTTACCCATTTTAGGTCAAATAGGATTATAAAATTATTTATATTTGCCAAATGCCAGAATAATGAGAGATAATTTTTAATGAATTTTTATTGCTTTTAGTAAAGTCAGAATTTTATATACACTAGGATTACTATGCCTTTAAACAATCTGAGACAGCCTTATATTATGATGTCATGTCCTTGAAAGCTTCTGATAGGTTTATTGGCAACATTTGAATTAATTAGAGATACACATGTGGATGTATTTTAGTGCACACCAGAAACACACTGCTTCTGTGTGTAACATTATGGGAAAGTCTAAATCAATCAGCCAAGACATTGGGAAGAGAATTGTGGACTTGCACATGTCTGGTTCATCCTTGGGTGCAATTTCCAGATACCTGAAAATGCCTCGTTCATCTGTACAAACAATTATATGCAGATATAAACAAGATGGGAATGTCCAGCCATCATACCACTCAGGAAGGAAATGGGTTCTGTGTCTCAGAGATGAACGTGCTTTGGTCCTACATGTGCATATCAATCCAAGAAGAAAAGAAAAACACCTAGGGAAAATGCTGGTGGAAGCTAGTAAGATTGTGTCATTATTCACAGTGAAACAAGTAGTGTATCAACATGGGTGAAAGGCCACTCTGTCAGGAAATAGCCATTACTCCAAAAGAAACATATAAAAGCCAGATTAATGTTTGCAACTGTTTGGCCATAATGACCATCATTGCATTTGAGGGAAAAGAGAGAAGGTTGGAAGCCTGAGAACACCATCCCTACTGTGAAATACAAGGGTTGCAGCATCATGTTGTGGTGATGTTTTGCTGCAGAAGGGACTGGTGGACTTCACAAAATAGATGACATCATGAGAAAAAAAGATTTTGTGGCAATACTGAAGCAACA
This sequence comes from Phyllomedusa bahiana, assembly GCA_025379985.1. Lineage (NCBI taxonomy): Eukaryota > Metazoa > Chordata > Amphibia > Anura > Hylidae > Phyllomedusa > Phyllomedusa bahiana. The sequence continues at coordinate 72,580 of JAODAL010009001.1, forward strand.
TATTAAGACATCAGCCAGGAAGATATAGCTTGGGCGGAAATGGGTCTTCCAAATGGACAATTGGCGAGAAGCATATTGTCAAACTGCTTACAAAGTGACTTAAGGATAACCAAGTCAGTATTTAGGAGTGGCCATCACAAAGCCCTGATCTCAATCCTATTGAAAATATATGGGCAAAGTTGAAAAGGCAGGTGTGAGCAAGGCAATCTACAAACATGGCTTAGTTACAGGAGCTCTGTCAAAAGGAATGGGCCAAAATTACTACCAACTATTGTGAGAAGCTTGTGAAAGGATGTCAGAAACATTTGAGCCAAGTCATAGAGTTTACAACCCCACAAAATGATACTGCCACCCACGTGTTTTACAGTTGGGGTGGTGTTCTTAGGCTTCCAAGCTTCTCCCTTTTTCTTCCAAACATAATGACGGTCATTATATCCAAATAGTTCAATGTTAGTTTCATCAGACCACAGGACATGTCTCCAAAGATGTAGGTCATGTTCCTGTGTGCAATTGTAAACATTAATCTGGCTTTTATATGTTTCTTTTGGAGTAATGGTTTCTTCCTGGCAGAGTGTCCTTTTAGTCCATGTTGATACAGTACTCGTTTCACTATGGATAATGACACAATCTTACCAGCTTCCGCCAGCATCTTCATGAGGACTTTTGCTTTTGTTCTTGGGTTGATATGCACATGTTGGTCCAAAGCACATTCATAATTGTGACACAGAACCTGTCTCCTTCCTGAGAGGTATGATGCCTGGACATTCCCATCTTGTTTGTACTTGTGTATAATTGTTTGTTTCAGATGAACCCCGGCCACCCCACAGGTTTTCGGACATTGCACAAAAGGATGACCCAGACTTGTGCAAGCCCACAATTCTCTTCCCAATATCTTGGCTGATTTCTTTAGACTTCCCCATAATGTTACACACAGAGCAGTGTGTTTCTGGTGTGCATTAAAATACATCCACAACTGTGTATCTAATTAACTCACATGTTGCCAATAAACCTATCAGAAGATTCCAAGGACATGACATCATTTATATGAACTGTTCCCAAAATTGTTTTAATGCATTGTTAATCTAGTGTATCTAACTTTTGGTTTTTTAGAAAGCAAATAAAATGCCTTAAAAAAGTATCACTCTCATTATTCTGGCATTTGGCTAATATAAATACTTTTGGTAATCCTAATTGACCTAAAATGGGTAAGGTGTATTCTGATGTTATATCAGATAGTGGGAAAAATATGAATATGTTCCTTTTATAATATTATTTTTTAAACTTTTTGGTTTAATATTTATCCTTGAAGGAAAAACAAGGATTAATAAAGGGGATTAAAATATTCCCTGAAAAAAAACCTTTTTTTAATTGAGGAGGACACCATAACAATTAAAGGGGAATTATGGGGGCAGGGGTGGCCCCCCCCCGGTTTTTTAAAATTTTAAAATCTTTTAAAACCACTTGTCCTTTTTTGGTTTAAATTTTGGAGGGGGACCCCCGGGGGGCTTTTTTCCCCAATTTTATTTTTTACCCCCGGTAAAACCCCCCCCAAAAAACCAAAAAACCCCCCCCCCCAAAAAATATTTTTTTTATCTATTCCCCAATTTTTTATTGGGGTTTTTTTCTTTTCTTTTTTTAATATTTATATATTATATATATATATATATATATATATATATATATATATATATAGTTTGGGTCAGCTCCGTCACAGGAACCACAGACACAGGAAGGTTCAAATCAAGCGGGTTTTATTAAATAAGTCCACATGAAACACAAAACGCTTTCTTCAGCAGGGTGCAAACAAACAGAAAGATAACCTGGCATCAGGTTCCAAACAGATTAACATAAAGGGGTTAAGCTCACCATAAACAGTCTCAGGCAGTGCATAGGATGCTTTTGTCCAACTTCTCTGGACAGATAACACAGCAGATAAACACAGCTTTTCTTGATAACTCCAGGCTTGGGCTCACACACACCCCAGCACACCTGACTTCTTGGCCTTTATAGGCCAGGGAAAACTCGGGATGAATATGTGGGAGCAGTAATCCCTTCCAACTCTAAGACTTCTCCAGTAAAAAGCCATCCTGGAATACCACTGCTCCAAACAGTGATGCTAAAATAAATTACATGTAATAACATAAGGTCACAGAACTATATACCTGGCTTACTTCACCGCAGCCCTGAACCATGGTGACACATATCGGTCCTTGATGACCAGGCCTTGTTCCTTGTCACTATATATATATATATATCTATCTTTCAGATAAGCATTATTTGTCCTTTGCAGACTCAAGTCTATTACAACTATTTAACAGAATGGTGACATTAGAAAATCTGAATTGAAAGGGAAGTGAAAATGTTATAAGGATTTATTGTTCAATAAAAGTATAAAATGCCTTTGCATAATAGTATGAAATTATTTGCCAAAAATGAATCATTTACATCTAAAGCCCTACTTAGGAGACTAAAAGTGACTGCTTTGATACCTGACAGAAGAGCAACTTCAAGGTATGAAATGTGCAGACTCCACAGACACATCTAAATCAAGCAAAAGTTCTGGGAAAACTTGGCCAATCACTCATCAATGACTAAACTGTGATGGTACAGAAGAGAGACTATTGTCTTCAAGTAATGAAGGGATCCAGCATCTGTTTTTAAGTATGCAAACCGCATGTAAAAAGTTTCATTCTGTTTATTTCTTCATTTTAAAAAAAAAAAAAAAAGTATATAGAAAATAGCATACAGGAATAACCAGGTACTATCTGGCCAACTGATGCGTTTTGGTTAAAAACCTTAGTTTAGTAATGCATTATTGTCTTTCTTATCTTAAGGGTATGATGGTGTTAAGGTGTTCAGTCTACACTGGGCATAGACATGCAGACTAAACACATTGTAATTACTCCATGCCATCTACACCCTCCGGTTTTTATCTTTCTGAAGGAAGATTTCAGGTAGATGTTGTTTGAATTCCGCATTGAATTTTGCAAGAACAAATTAAAGACCACCAGAGCCACCTGTCTGAAACCTCAGTTTAGCATTCAATCTCTATCTATCTATCTATCTATCTATCTATCTATCTATCTATCTATCCCTATCTATGCTTTTTTTATTGCATGCATGTGTTTTATTTTTTTTAGATTAATTTAGAAGAGAACATGGGATGGTTTTCTCTCCCAGAGTTATCCTTTAAATTTCTTGGTAAGTTGCAGCAAGGTTTCCTTTTCAGCTTTGTCAGAGTTATTCCTAGTAAGAGGTATTTCCAGAACAATGGTTTGAAATGTAAAGAAATACAGCAGATCACAGGTAATTACCAAGACACATCATGCAGCACAGACTTTGTTCTAAAAGGCAAACAAGAAGCTGATGTACTTCAGGGTAAATGCATCAATGCTTGAATCCATTACACATTTTAACCGAGAAAGTGATGTGGATGCTCATTGTATAGAATTCTTTTACTAAGTCCACAATAATTTATTAAAATATTTACATGCAAAATAATTAATGGCATTAAACAAACAATACTATTAGAAAGGGAAAAAAATCATGATGAGAACTTATGCTATGTTGTGAAATGGGAAACCCAAAGAAAATAATGTGCATGAAATAATGCATAGGAGAGGAAACAGCTAAAAGGCAACTAGTTAGCAGCTGTCTCTATGACCTTTAACTGCATCCATGGTAACAGGGATAAAGATGGTGTTGCATTTTATTATTCTCACACCCACAATGTTAAGCCTGTGAATCCCATTGCAATTTAATGGCTGAAATCAGAAGGCAGATCTGTGTTCATTGGACTAGTGCCGACATCCTCTTAGCTAAGAGTGCAATAAACATTTTCATGCCAGGAACTAGTGCACGTGGAAATATTATGCCACATTGAAATATACATATACAGCGTATACCAACAAATTAAAACAAACTAAAAATAGCAATATAATGATAGTATTATATTAATGGCAATGACATTTTGTTATATCGGAATTATTAACATAATACAATTTATACAAATTATTATTTTTTTTTTTATATCTTATCAACTATACTTCAAGATATTTCAAGAGCTGAGCTTTGTAGATATAGAAGTGTTTAGTACTAGAAAAACTTATTTCATAAAACCAAAAAAGTACAAACATGGATAAAGCATTGGTAACTGAGATGTCTGCTTAACCCCTTCCAGTGCCATAGCTAAATTTTGTCTGTACTGAATGAACATTTATGTGTAAGATGGAAATAATACTATGACTTAATTTTGCATAGCAGAAAAGCATATTAAGAAATAGAGGAGCATAGATGTCGAAATTTCTCAAAACATTGTTATAATATTTTTTTTTAGGTGGCAACCCACAGAGAGTTGAAATGGCATTCTATTTTTGCAGTCACAAATGAATTTGTTATGATAACCAAAAAGACAGTAACTAATATATTACAAAACATGAGACAATATATGTATTGAAAAGTCCTTCAATATAGACAAGGATTCATTTGTGTCTACCTAGAAAGATGTGATTTAAAAAAAAAATGCTTTTACTATGTACTCAATTAAAATATTGTGTTTAAAATCTGAATATGGCTAAATGCATTAGTAAAAAAAATCTATATATATATATATATATGCATGTATATACATGTGTACATTGGGTTGCAAAACTATTTATACCCTATGAAATGTTTCTCATTTTTAGACCTTACAGTCTCAAACTTAAATGTATTTTATTGATATTTTATGTGAAAGAGCAAGTTAAACAAGCTGAAAAGTATGGAGTGCATATGTATTCAGCACCTAGTGCTCTAATACTTCTAAATAAATCAGTATTATCAATTGCCTTTAGAAGTCACCTAAGTAGTAAATAGAGTATATCTGTATGTAATTTATTCTCAGCATAACTACAACTCTTTTGTGAGGGCATCAGAGGTTTGTCATAGAAGTTTAAAGTAAATATAAAGCGTAATGAAAACCAAGGGATAGCTCAGGGATAAAGTTATGGCAAAATGTATTGCAGGGTTTAGTTTTAAAAAATGGCCAAAGTTCGGAACATCTCACAGAGCAAAATTTAATCCATCATCTATAAATGGAAGGAGTACGACACAACTGCTAACCTATGAAGACATGGTCCACCTAAACTGAAAGCCCAGACAAGGAAAGCATTAATTAGAGAAGCAGCCAAGAAGCCCAGGATCACTCTGAAAGAGCTGCAGAGATCCACAGCTCAGGTGGGAGAATCTATCCACTGGACAACTACTAATCGTGTACTCCATAATTGCTGTTAACAAATGTTCACCAAACAATCTGACTAAAGAATAGTCAAAGAATAGGTAAAAATAGGCAAAGAATAGGCAAAAATTCCAGCCTCTAGATGTGCAAAGCTGGTAGAGTCCCAAACAGACTTGCAGGTGTCATTGTACTTGAAGGTGGTCCTACACAATACTGACTCAGGTGGGCTGAATACATGAACATGCTTTCAGTTTTTTAAATTTGCAAAAATTTGGAAAAGCATGTATCATTTTCTTTATACCACAAATACTTTCTACTTTGTGTTAAACTATCACATAGAATATCAATAAAACACATTTAAAGGGGTTTTCTCATTACAGGCTTTCGTAGACATCTTAAGTTTTCTGTCTTTCTTACAACTTCAAATACAGGGCGTGTCTTTCCTCCCAGTAGGTGAGTCTTCCCTCACTGAAGACTGGTGACATCATCATTCTGTGTGAACAGTGTGAGAGAGAGGATGTCACAGCTCTGCAGACCTGCAATGGTCAGTTCTCATGCCTGCAGAGCCGTCACCTCCCTCCCAGACTCCTTGTAACCAGAACAGCTGTATTGCTGTGAACAGATATACATACAGCCTGAACTGATGAAACAAATGTGAGAAATGTACTCTGCTCCCCCTTTACCTCCTGCGTGATAACAGAGGAGGTGCATTCCTCACATTTGTTTCAGACTGTAAGTATAACTGTTAACACCAATACTGGTGTACTGGTTACAAGGAGCTTATGGAGGGCGGTGACAGCACTCCAGGTGTGGGAACTGACCTATGCAGGAAGTCTGCAGAGCTGTGACATCCTCTCTGTGTATAAGGCTGTGTTATATGGGGGAGGGGGGTGAATCTAGCAGCTAGAGACTCAGTAATTGCCCAGATCCTTTACATAGAGGTATCACTGGGAGAAGAGGTATAGAGGAGCTCATCCAGCCATTATTACACAGCTCAGGGTGCAGTGAAGAACAATGAGAACACACACCAGGCAACAGCCATTTTCACTTTCATTTTACACAGCTCATAGGGAAGAGAGTGCAGGTAGCCAATATAAGTAAGGGGGGCGTGGCCAAACCACTTGCTGCAGAAATAGCTGTAGCCACTCACATATTAGCTAATAACTGCTGTACTAAATGATTTATGTAATGCAAACCAATTGCAAAACTGCTTATTTTTACTGTCCCAATCATTATCGATATGATCTTTGTAGCGCGCAAACTCCTTTAAGTCTGTGGCTGTAAAGTTTAAAAATGATGAAAGGATCAAGGGGTATGAATATTTTTGCACCCCACTGTATTTAAATTTGATGAGAATATTAGGTTTTGAAACATGTTCACAGAAGCTTAAAATGCCAAAATGTGAAAAAGGAACTGTTATATCTTCAACTGCTTGCCTGATCTGAACAGGTATAGGATGTGCTATCTTGGAAATGCTACAGACATACTCAAAAAACTGTTAGACATTTGTAAAACTTACTAAAACAGGCAGCCTAGACGTCATAATCTGTCGCATGCAGGAAATGTTGTGAACACTTTAGTTTGACATATACTTATGGCTGAATTTAATTTTACTCCGAACTAATGAATAAATAACATTCATTTCTTTTCTAAATAAAGTCCACATCTACTTAAAAATTACAGTTTTTACAAATAAAACATTCAGTGTTTACTTTGCAGCTTTTCTCAAGATTGTCATCTAGATGTTCCATAATATTTATGGACATATGAAACAAAAGTGGAACTTCTTATTACAAATGTACAACTATATGTTTGTAGGAAAAAACACTGTATACTAATGTCAAAATGTCATCCCAAGAGTGAAGCATGGTTGGGGGTGTGTTAAGCCTGGATACATGTTGAACCTTGAGGAAACTATAAATTTAAAGGTGTTTTACTAATTTTATTGGAGAGCGCATGGGCTGCAGTCCATGACCTCAAGCGATAGAGACACTAGATGATGCAACAAAACAATGACGCAAAGCACATACTTTTTCTAACTGAAGAGTAGTCAAAGACAATGAAGATGATGTGTGTCTTGGAATGGCAAAATCAGTCTTATGAAGAGAGCAATAGACCGAACACTATACTAATATGGCATTTAATTAAATATGTATAAATTCTTTAAACAGGTACCCAAATCCTGATAAATTAGAAATAGGGTAGAATACTCATCCGTAGTAGACAAACAACTCCATAAAGTCCACAAGTCCTGAAAAAGGTAGAGAGGAGCAGCTGGAGTCTCGGGTCGACTGCACACCCGTGCACATCTAGGTCTAAGACGTTCTTTGTTGCCCATAGCAATCAATCAGAGCTCCCCTTTCATTTTTTTCAGGGCACCATATGAAATGATAGGGGAGCTCTGATTGGTTGCAATGAGCAACAAAGAACGTGTTAGACCAAGACAGTTTTCATACATGTTGTCTTAAGTGTCCCTTCAGTGGGCTGACCCAGGTTGGAAGTGGACAAACCTCTCTACCTATCCATACCCAAGGGTATAAAAAATAATAGCCAGTCCACATTAAGTGACACATGTTGAGGACTCTATCCAATTTTTTTTTTTTTTTTTTTTACTTTTTCCTTTCATGTGCCTGCGAATAGACAAATAATTTTTCCACATGGAGTTGCAAAGCTTTGGGCTTTTCTGTTTTCCCTTCTTTTGTTTTTGTAAGGATATGTCCACACAATGAGTACAACTTACTCATAGGATTTTGCCATTCAAAACCATGTCATCCGACGTGGTTTTCAACAAGAATTTCATGTATTTTATATGGACTTTTATGGACATTTTTTTACATGTGGTTTACAGTCAGAAACTAGTCTGATTTATTTCCATGTGGTTTAAAGATCCTCATTAAAAACCACATACAAATATTTTGCAAACCCTTTACACAAGGTTTTTGGCCATTCCCATTGACATCAATAGTAAATTTCCACAGGTTTTCTGCGTGGAATATGAGCAACGATTGAACATGTGCAAAAGGAAAATAACAAGTGCAAAAGGAAGAGCCATCACACTTGTTTCTTTAAAAAAACTGAACAATTTACTGAATTTTTCTTATTTCTATTTAACAAGCTCTGCACAACAGCCAGTTTTACAGTAATAATAGACATTAGTCTAGTCAGAGCCTACAGCCCAAAGCAACAGTCTTCATCCGCACACCTCTCCATCCACATGGATCCTTCCTTTGTTAAACTGATGTTGCTCACTTTCTGGTTACACTTTACCCCGGTTTCCTTTTGATACTTTCTACCTGGCTCTTTCACAGTCTGTATTTCTTGGCCTTTGGATTTTATTGTACTCTCTCCCTTTGACACATCTGCTCTCTGCTGCAACCATCTGCCACCAATTGACTTGCTGTTGTTCCCTGAATTTTTGTCATTACCACCTGCTCCTTCAGTGTACCTGCGCTTTCTACTGAATGAAGGGTGAACTTCAGGCCCACACTCTATACATGTTCTAAAACTGACCGCCTAATATATGCATTGTATGGCTTTAGATGAGTATTTCAAGTCAGAATCTGTGTGGATCCTGACTTAAAATACTCACTGTGTGAACATAGCCTGTTTCCTTACTTTTATTTTGCAACTATTAAAGGGGTTGTCTCACTGCAAAGTTTAGCTTTCAACATGTAGTGAACGTTATATCAAGACTTTTTCCAAATACATTCCTCTTTTGATTTTTGATTGGTCAGAACAATGAAGAGATTTTATCTGATGTGAGTGCACACAGGGTTCTCTAGTTACCATTCTACTCTCCCCTTCTCTCTCTGCTCTTTGCCTTATGTGATGGCAGGGGGTGATGTCACTACAGGTCACACAGGATTGCCAACAGCTTGAGAACAGAGTGTGTTATCTCTAACAAACAAAGTAGATTAATTACTTTTGATTGTTTACTTAAGCCATTATAGATTACATTTCCTGCACGCAATGTCAGTGCAATTAGATTTGCTGGGAATATAGAGTAGTTATGCTAATTACTGTTATAGAATCACCCACAGTCTAACAAGGAAGAGACAGAAAGCGCAAATCTAAAGCTGCTTGTGGCTCTGTGAAACAGCATGGTGAGACAAACCCTTTAAGTATTGTACCTGTTCAGTGAAATTTTTTTTATATTTTCTAATAATAAAAATCTTTATTTATATAGTGCCAATATACTTCACAGCACTTTACAGTTAAAATGTTAAATGTAGAAATAAAATCAGACTTTTCACATTTGCAAGTGTGCAATTTATTAGGAAGTAAGAGTGAAATTGCAGGTAAAAGTGCTTGTTTTGTATAATGGTTAAACCACCTTTTATTAAAAAAAAGCAAGGTAAGCATTAAGAACCCTAAGCAGCTCTGCACAATATAGGTTGTAACTTGTAAACGTTACATGTTTACTGCTAGAGTCCTGTTGGTACCAGTGAGTATGTATAATGTGTAATGTTGTTCCTTGTCAGCTATATTCTGTAAGTGGTGGCAGCATTGATATTCATGGGTGTATGACTACAGCCTAAGTGAGGGGTAAGTGTAAGATTAGGTTGTTAAATAGTGTTCCTCCTGCACCAGTCGCAACCAAATCACGATGACAAGAAACACTGTCCTTAACACACAGAAACTTGGTTGTGTGTATGAGGCCTAAGATCTGATTCAATACTTTTGCAATGCACTATATATATGACTATGTATATATATATATATATATATATATATTATATATATAAAATATATATATATTATTATATATATAGTTGTGCTATTATACGTACATTTTTTGGGTTACCCATTTTAAAACCTTTTATATCTGCCTGAGGCAAAAGACACACTTGAGTTGTCTTGTGGCTAAAGTCACAGTGCAATTTTCTGTGTTTGACCCACTTGTCAATCAGGAATCCGAGTTAATAATTTCGAATTGTTTGCCAGTAGCTAGCTACAATGTACTGGATATAAGGTTAACATGGCTTGTGGCAAGCTTCAGCATATTCTGGATGAGCCTATTTTTAAATGGGATGCAACTGATGAATCTATTCATAACTAAGTAATGTTTTTTAATGTTTAGTATTGTGTGTTTATATTGAGGAAGAACTACAACATTATTAAATAGGTCAGTGCAGGCTAGAAGATGAATACAGCAGTTTGTGTATAAATAATACATATTTGAATGAATGATACACTGAAATAATAGGATGTCATCTTGTATTTCTGATTCTCTGTAGAAAAAAATGGATATTCTATTGAGTTACATGCAAATAATTTTGCACCTGAAAGGTTTAAAGCTATAATGTATTTAGTGGACTGGGACAGGGAGTTCCTTACTTGATGTGTTAGCTAAGCAGTCACACTCTCCATTCAGGCAACTACTAATTTAGTAAACACACACTGAAAGAGAAGTAAGAATCACCCAAAATTTCACAAGATGACGATACATCCTTAAGCAATGTGCCTAATATCCTTATACATAAACTTGTTCAATAATAAGTAGATAGTGTATTTGTTCTTCTATTCAAGTATGGATCACTAAATAAGTATATAGTATGTAACTTGTATATACACTCTGTGCACAACTAGGCAAGTTGTATTTTTTAAGAATTAATTTTATTATCGAGCAACTGCAGTGCTGTCGGTCAATCTAAAATGTTAATAAAACTCAAATCTGAATGAACTAAAAATGAGGTTTTGGCTTTCTTAGGAGAATATCTTTGTGTGCACAATTATTGGTCAACTATTATTGTGCGGAATTGTTAAGCAATTACGGTAACTGAAAAAAGAAAATTTTCACATTGAACTTGTTTATTTTCATCTGTTAAAGAGAGAATAAACAAACAGCTCAAAATTTACAAATAAACATTTCTGATTTTTCTCAAAAAAATAATAAAATAATTGACCTATAAGAAAATCAGTGACCAATATAGACACCCTCATTTTCAATAATAGTTATAAAACGTATATCCATGGAGTCTGTTAGTTTTTAATGCGTTGAAGATAGTGATGAGCGATTGTGTCAACTATCGTTATCGGATCGAGAGTCGATATCGGCAATTATCATGCCAATATCCGATAGCCGATAATAGATAATCTCTGATGACCATAAAAATCTTAGGCAAGACAATTAGGCAAGAGTCACAGAAAAAAAGTCACAGACCATTCACTGTCCCTGTCCTGTACCACAGCATAACCCTTAAACCTGCATGACCCACAAATTAAAAAGTGCCAGAAGGCAGTATGATTTGAACGATCATTTTAGTTGAACTGGACATTGACTATCCCTGTCCTGTTCCACAGCATGACCCTCAAACCTGCATAACCCACAGATTAAAAAGTGCCAGAAGAAATTAGTCTTTGAAACACTATTTTAGTTGAACTGGACATTGATTATGCCTGTCCTGGACCGCAGCATGACCCTTAAATCAGCATGACCCACGGATTAAAAAGTTCTGGAAAGAGGAGTCTGTAAATGTTATATGGATTAATATGGATTAATATGGATTAATATGGCGGCGTTTGCACCACTGACAACAGCCGTAATTTACTATAAAATATGTATAACACAATATGCATACAACTGAGCTCTATGCGCCAAAAAGACGCACGGACTGCAATAAGAGTTTTTAAATGTTACATGGATTAATATGGCGGCCTTCGCACCACTGACAACAAACGTAATTTACTATAAAATATGTATAACACAATATGCGTACAACTGAGCTCTATGCGCCAAAAAGACGCACGGACTGCAATAAGAGTATTTAAATGTCATATGGATTAATATGGCAGCCTTCTCACCACTAACAGTAGGCATAATTTACTATAAAATATGTATAACACAATATGTGTACAACTGAGCTCTTTGCGGTAAACAGACGCACGGACTGCAATAAGAGTATTTAAATGTTATATGGATTAATATGGCGGTCTTCGCACCACCGATAACAGGCACAATTTACTATAAAATATGTATAACATAATATGCGTACAACTGAGCTCTTTTCGGAAAACAGACACACGGACTGCAATAAGAGTTTAATGATTAATATGGTTAATAAGGATCTATATATATGGCCGCGGCTCTTTCGCACCACCCCACACCTAACAGGCGCAATTTACTATAAAATATGTATAACACAATATGCGTACAACTGAACTCTTTGCGGCAAACAGACACTCAGACTTCAATAAAACTATTTAAAAGTTATAGGGACAAGTTATGCCGGTTTTTGGGAACACTGACATGCAGTGATTGCAATAGAACTGAAACAACTGGGACAATTACACTATTAGCACCAAGCTGAGACCCACTGAGTGAAATAGAAGTATTAAAAAGTTATATGGATTAATATGGCGGCTTTCGTACCACTGACTACAGGCGTAATTTACTATCAAATATGTATAACACAATATGCGTACAACTGAGCTCTTTGCGCCAAACAGACGCACGGGCTGCAATAAGAGTATTTAAAGTTATAGGGATAAGTTATGCCGTTTTTTGGGAACACTGACACGCAGTGATTGCAATAGAACTGAAAACACAGGGACAATTTCAACTCCTATCAGAGGTCTGCTGGGCAAAAAAAGTGGTAAAAAAAACAATGCTTTTTCAATTCAAGGTCACAGAACACACTGAGCTGCACAATATCTCCCTCCTCCTGCCGTATCCCCTCCCCCAAAGTACTCCCCCCCCTGCAGCCCCACGGCTGGACACACTAGAAGATATCTTTAAAACTTTCTCTAACTAAATAAAAAGTGAAATTCTCTAATCTAACTCTATTCTAAGCTATAGCTAGGTGGATGGTTTCTTGTATTAGAAGAGACTATCTCTCAGAGCTGTTAGAGCAGCTATTGGTTTAAACGCAGACACGTTCTGCTGTGAAGTGGCATAGGCAGAAAATGAGCTGAACAGGAAATGCAGTTGCATAGATAAAACAAGGTCACGTGATTTTTGCAGCCAATGAGATCCATACACCGCAAAGTGGTGACGTTGTACATCCTCCTCACCCCCCTCTATCCTCCGGCAAAATCACAGGAAACGCTGAAAATGGCGCGATAGTAATAGATTATCTGTAAGATTGTCACCTAAACTATCGCGTGATCAGAAATTTCCGATAAGCCTAAAAACTGTGCCAATTTCAACTTTTGCTGAAAATATCGCTCATCCCTAGTTGACGATCAACTTCTTGTGAAGCAGCAATCATAGCATCCTAGAAACTGTTCAGAGAGGTGTAGTAGTTTCCTTCACCGTTAATCTCTCATTTATGAGGGGCACCAAAATTCTCAATAGGGTTTAGGTCAGCTGAGGAAGGAGGTCATGTCATTATTCTTTTATCTTTCAGGTGTTTACTATCTAGCCATGCAGTCCTGCATAAAAATCACAGTTTTCATAGTTTTTCCTGTTGCACTTCCTGAAGAAAGTATCTTCTAAAAACTAGAAGTATGTTTGGAAGTTGATTTTGAGTCCATACTTAACTCGAAAAGGTCCAATCAACTACTCTTTGTTAGGTTTCAAGGCTTTATTAAGGCAAACATTAGTGTACAGGAAACAAAAATGGCAACCCATGAAACTAATTCAAGGGAAAGTGGATCCTTGGGACCACAGAGGCAGATCTCCTCCCACCGCGGTCAGGGACATATGGTCCAGGCCATGTAACAAGAATACTGTCATCGAGACAGAAAGTCCAAAAGGGCAAGGCCTAGGGGTCACAGATCGGTAAGTTGCAGACGAGGACAGAGAGGCTTGGACCACCATAGGACAGGAGGGACAGCAGAGGAACACGAGCTCCACCAGGAGGGACTGCACAGGAACACGAGCTCCGCCAGGAGGCACTGCACTGGAACATGAGCTCTGCCAGGAGGCACTGCACAGGAACACTAGCTCCGCCAGGATGCACTGCAAAGGAACATGAGCTCCACCAGGAGGCACTGCACAGGAGCAAGAGTTACGCAAGGAGTCACTGCACAGGAACACGAGCTCTGCCAGTAGGCACTGCACAGGAACACGAGCTCCGCCAGGAAGCACTGCAAAAGAACATGAGCTCCACCAGGAGGCACTGCACAGGAGCAAGAGTTCCGCCAGGAGGCACTGCACAAGAACACAAGCTCTGCCACTAGGCACTGCACAGGAACACGAGCTCCACCAGGAGGCACTGCACAGGAACACCAGCTCAGCCCGGAGGAACTCAACAGGAACACAGACTCCTTCAGAAGACACTGTACAGGAACACAAATTCCGCCAGGAGGCACTGCACAGGAACACGAACTCTGCCAGGAGGTATAGCACAGGAACACCGACTCCGCCAGGAGGGAGCAAAGGAGCTTCCCAGGAACACAACAAAGACAGGACCCAGAGGGCTTGGGGCAGTGCAGCAGGCCTTAGCCCACAAACACCAATACTCATGCGCAGACTGTTGGCAGGAGGTCCCTTTTATAGGAGTCATCATGAGAGGAAGTGCTGCACCTGGCCCAGCCCAGTTGGAGAAGTTAACTGTTGCAGCGCTGAACCACATTAGCAAATACCAACATCCAGGATCGAACACACAGTTGCATGCAGGCAGGAGGCAGAAAAATTTTCAGTTCGTGACACTCTTTAATAATAGCAGCCAATAGCAGTACCCCATCTCTACCTTACTGGCATCTCAGTTGAAGTGGAAGTCTGTTCCCACTACTGATCCAGCCACAGGTTTATCCATCTGGTCCATCAAAAATCACTCTTATCTCTTCAGTCCTAAAATCTGTCTTCAGATATTTCAAGATGTTTTAATTTATGTGTCTTCTTCAGTGGTTTTAAGTCTTCCTTACCTTGGCAATGACTCTGATCACTGAACAGTTTGCACTTCTGGACACTTGGTGTTGCAGTTCTGGAATTTGACAGCAATGGAGAATAATGGGTTACTGGTCGCTTGACGTTTGATTTGTCTCAAATCTTTGATAGTTAATTTGTGTCTTTTTTTCTTTACACGTTTTTTGGGATCCTGTTGACTATTTACAACAAAATATGTTATTGTTCCATGATCACAACCCACTATCTTAGCAATAGTGCAGCATCCCTCTACATGACTTAACAATTTTTGACTTTTCATAGTTAGTTAATTCCCTTTTTTGGCCTATTTTCCCTGAGGAAAGCAAGCTGCCTAAAAATCCTGCACGTCTTGATAAAGAGTACTGATCTCTTTAGGCTATACCCTCCCTAATTACACAAATATCATCTGATATGCTTCAATCCAATAAGCATTTAAGTTTACACAGCTTGGAGTTGAAAAATATGCTTAAATATAATGATATGGTCAAAATACTCACTTGTCTAACCATTGTGCATACAGTGTACAACAGCTTACTAGTAGTGTTGAGCGATTGCGTTGGCTATCGAGATCGAGCGATAGTCGATAGTAGGCCGCTATCGATAAGGTTTTTCGATAGTGAGCATCGATTTTTGACGATTACCATTAAAGTCAAAGGGGGAGCAACAACCCTTTTATTATTACACCCAAAAAAGCTGAGAAGCTGAAAATTTAAAACCACAACAGCAAAGGGTACGGGTACTCTTAGGGAACACACAGGTTTTAAAAGCCAAAAAAAAAAAGTCCCCCGACCATTCACATCCCTGTTTGTACCACAGCCGACCCTTAAACCTGCATCCCCACAAATTAAAAAGGCCAAAAGGGCAGTATATTTAAAAACCTCATTTTACCGGAACGGACATTGACTACCCCCTGCCGGGAACCGAAATACCCCAAACCTGCATCCCCCCCAGATTAAAAAGTGCCGAAAAAAGGAGTTTTCAACCACATATTAGTTTCACGGGACATTGACTAACCGTCCTGGACCGCAGTATGACCATTAACCTTCCCCGACCCCCAAAAAAATTGGGGGAAAGGGGTCTGTTTTTATCTTATGTTTTTATAAACAGGGGATTTTTTTACCTTTCAATTTACCTTGGGGGCTATAGAATTGCTTTTTAAGTTTATTTGGTGCCCAAAACCCGGGGGGCAAAATCAAAAAAAATAAATTTTTTTGGTATAAAAAAAATATTTTTTTCACCTTTAATTTGGGTAATTAGAAACTGTTTTTAAAAGAAAAAAATTTTTTAAAAAAAAAAAAAAAAAAAATTTTAAAAATGGGGGTTTTTTTTTAAAAAAAAAATTTATAAATTTTTTAAAAAAAAAATAATTAAAAAAAAAATAATTTTTTGGGTTTTTTTTTTTTTTTTTTTTTTTTTTTTTGTGTGTTTTTTTTTTTTTGTTTTATTTTTTTTTTTTGGGGGGTAAAGAAAAATTTTTGTGTTTTTTTTTTTTTTTTTTTTTTTTTTTTTTTTTTTTTTTTTTTTTTTTTTTTTTTTTTTTTTTTTTTGTGTTTGGTTTTTTTTTTTTTGTTTTTTTTTTTTTTTTTTAAATTTTTTTTGTTTGGGTTGGTTTGGGGGCAAAAGTCAAAAACACGTAAGTTATTTTTTGGGTATAATAAACGTATTTTTTGCACCTTTCAATTCACCTTTGGTGAATATAGAATTGTTTTGTTTTAAGATTTACTTGATGCTGCGTCAATGAACATCTGGTGCGCAAGTAAAAAACACGTAACTTTTATGTTTCAATGATACAGGGAAATTTGGAAACAAACAACCCTGTGCTGACTACAAGATTGTGGATTGTAATTAACTGCAAGTGGATATCACATCACAGGTTAATGGGTAAATTAAAATAACACATATCTGAAATGTATACTGATAATAAAAGTGGAGTTTGCACCTAACAAAGAGACCTGCATTTTACTAGAAATGATGTGTATCCAATATAATCGGGCTGCCCAATATCCAGAAATATTTCAATAGCAAACTGTTAATAATAAAGATATCCACTACAATGTCTACACTAAGTTTTGGGTGAACTTTATCCAGGGGTTTCTTTAAGATAGAGCTTGTCTGTGTCACCCGCGGCCCCCCCCCCTGCTTCCTCCGCCATGAATTTACAGGGGTAGATCTGCTTTAAAATTCTCTAGCTAACTACAAAAAAATTTTCAAATCTCTAATATAACAAATTGGAAGATCACGCTAATAGAAAGGGGTTTTTCCCCTGTGCAGAAATAGACTAATTTCGCTGAGCTGTTTGGCCACAGGCAGAGCGCAGGTCCTATCCCTAATGAGACGCTGAGAGACACTGAGGCTGAAACAGGAAACGCTGTTCTATGTAAAACAGGCCCATGTGATTTTTTCCAGCAATCGCAACCATACACATCCCAGTCATGACGTCGCACACAAAACTCCCCCTTTCTCTATTCTGAAATCTGATTTGCGGCCGCCAAAATCACAGGAAGCGCCGAAAAAGGCGCAATCTTAATAGATGATGCTCAGATTTAACCTTAATTATCGCATGATCTGGAAATTTCGATCACCATAAAAACCTTGCCGATTTCAACTTTGTCAATAAAAATCGCTCAACACTACTTACTAGTCCTTCTTGTATCACTGTGGACTATACTGAAAGCTCGTTTTATTCATATACATTATTAAACATTATCTACCATTATCCATAAGAAATATTGTAGTAAATTGCTAACACTGCAACTTATTTTAATAGTGAATGATCGAAAACAGTGATGAGACACAAGTTCTATCTCAACATGTTGAATAAAAAAAATAGCAAAAATGTCAGCACTTTGTGTACCGTCAAGGAGGCCTAATGCAATGTCGTTACTATTTGCATTAGGCATAAGGATGTGATGCATTTTTATTCACCGTATGGTAAGAGGAGTTAGCTAATAGTAATTTTCATTATTTTGTAAGTTTGTTATTAAGAAAGTATAGTTGATAATGGTATGTTGCTTTGCTATTATATGTTACATTGGATTTTATGCCAATATAC
This sequence comes from Phyllomedusa bahiana, assembly GCA_025379985.1. NCBI lineage: Eukaryota > Metazoa > Chordata > Amphibia > Anura > Hylidae > Phyllomedusa > Phyllomedusa bahiana. The sequence continues at coordinate 90,658 of JAODAL010009001.1, forward strand.
ATCTGGTCTGCATTTTAGATTGTACTTGTACTGTAATAATATTTCCAAATATGAATTCATCTATGATTGGTGTTGGAAAATAGGCCAAAGTTTCTCACTATAATGTACAATACCGTTCTATTATATGCACCAACTGTATCAGAACATTATAGTATATATTAGAAACTCTAAAAAAAAACAGTGGGGAAGATGTTTTGGAAACTTTGTTCTGTTCTCTCCCAGTTAATTCCACCCATTTTTATAGCAACCTTTCAAAAGTGTCTACAGTAAAGATTCAGGTTTTAGGACATTCTTTGAGTTTTTTTACACCGCAAAAGTAGTGAACATTGATTGATGAATTTTCCTCAGTAAGTTTGATTATTTGCATTATATTTATAGCAATGATAATCATACATCTCTTAAATAAATTTACTATGTTCCGTTAAGCTTTTGGATGATCAAATTCTAGCTAGTATTAGCTAGAATTATTCTTGATGTGGCTTCATTTCTTTTGAGCACTTTCTTTTCAAAGGTTTTCTTTTTAGCTGGTTACCGTAACGAGGGGCAGCAATACATTCAGTGGTGCATTGTATATAATTTTCTATTAGGTTACTTTATTGGGTCCCTTATACAGACAATCCCTGGGTTATGTACAAGATAGGGACTGCAGTTTCGTTCTTAAGTTGAATTTACATGTAAGTCGGAACATGTATATTTAGTATGTGTGGTGTGAAATGCTTGCACCTGTAGTTGTGGAACTATAAATACCAGCATTCCACATCACACATGTACTAATTGGATGGGAGCGGATTAGTACATGTGTTTAACATGTGCTGTAGTGGAATGCTGGCACTTGCAATTCCACGGTTACTATCTGTTGTGGGACATGGAACCATAGCACCCATGCGATTAGTACATGTGTAGTGTGGCATGCTGGCACTTTTAATTCCACAACTACAAGTGCCTGCATACTAGACATGCTGGCAGAGGTATTGTATGGGGTAGAAGGCTCCTGTACATAGATCGGTATTGGCAGGATGGAGCACAGCGCCACTACAAGGGGACATGGGGGCACTGGGCACAGACAAGGGGGATAGAAAGGGTTGAACAGAGGGGTAACAGAAGACACACACAGAGGGATGACAGTGCATACAATTACTAGGAGGGGCGGAGGAGATCCCCCTCTTAGTGCTGCTACGTGTCCTTGCTCTAGCATAGTGTCTCTACCAGCCGGTTCCATCGCATCACCTCACAGCAGAAGCATAAACAGGAAGTTCATAGTCAGGCACAGCCAGCCAATCAGCAGCAGGGATACTGGACTTTACTTCTGGGTCCCCTCAGAGTGTGTCCTGGCTACTTTTGTTCCATCTTGGTTTTAAACCTCTTGTTTATGCGCTGCTTGACTGTGAGGAGTTTTCCGAAAAGACATGTGCAGACCAAGCTGTGTGTGGGTGTGGGGTCCCCATCCTGACCTGTGCTGATGTGACCTGATGCTAACTGGGGGAAATTTTGGGGAGCAACCATATGTCGCCGCGGGGTGACATGATTTATCGCCCGATTTTATGGGACATGACTCAGTGTGTGACGTCAGCACACTGTGCCGCATCCCATAATCCCTTCAAACTGGGGGACATTGTGCTTAAATCAATAGTTAGGGGCTCCCTGTAGTGTCTAAACAATAAACACAACCAGCCGATCAGCAGCCAGGACATGAAACTTTACTTCTGGGTCCCCTGTAGTGTCTAAATAATGAACACAGTGTACACATAATATTGATGCAAAGTGTGTATGTAACACTACCAGACAGCCTAAATATTACCCAAATGACTCAACAATATTCTTTCATTTCAAGCTATTTTCTGTTTATGTACCTTTACATAGGTTTAAGTACTGAGTGTGGGACTAGGGGTGGAAATTTCAGGTTCCCGGGTCATCAGGGCCAGTGTTACTTTTTTTCGACAGTGACAGGTGATGCACTTTAAAGCCTGTAAGGCTGTCCCTGACAGCAAGTGATTGTTAAACAATTTACAAAGGAACCAGGAAAGTGTCAACTTAGAAAGAGTTCTTTCAAGAATGTATTGAAGCAGAAAGAGCAGAAGTTCCTGAATGTGTCTTGCCTGATGAGAAAAAAATTATGAATAGCTACACCACTTTTGCCCCTTTTCACATCATCTATGTATTATTCTTTGGGGCGCCTTAAAGACCAAAAATACTATTTTTTTAAACTTCTTTTTGTGGTTTCTGTGAAAAATTTCTAAATTAACAAAAATTGTATGTCACCAAAGAAGCCCCACATATTCTGCATTTCTATAATCAAAATATATCCCATATATCCAAGACAGAAAACCCCCTATATATAATATAAATAAAATATTAATATATATATAATATATAATATTTAATTTTTTATTTATTTTTCCAAATTTCACACAAAAACCCCCACTCACAATATATAACTGTATACTTTAATATATATTTAAAAAATAAATTTTATAATTAATATTTTAAATATATATATATAAATATAAAAATATATATATAAAAATATATATATATGTCAAAAATACGTTAAAACCAAATTTACATACTTTAAAATAGAGAAAACATAGCAGGTTTTTCTCACTATCTGGCATGAAATCAGAATAATTCTTACCGGTTTAAGTTTAATTAGGATTACTAAAATTATTTATATTTGCCAAATGCCAGGATAATGAGAGAGAAAATTATTTAACCCCTTCCTACCGCCCATAAATAAAAATTTGGGCCTAAATTTTTTTGCTCTTTGCCTTCGAAAGCCAAAACTTTTTTTTTTTTCCCACCTACATAGACATATGAGGGCTTTTATTTTTGGGGGACAAGTTGTAATTTCTAGGGGTTTATTCAATACATAGAATATACAGGGAATGGCAAAAAATTTTAAGTGGGGGAAATTGAAAAAAAAAAGACTGGGGCCCTGTTTTTCGGGGGTTTGTTTTTACGGGGTTTATTCCTCATAAAAATAGGTATTTTCAGTATTCACAGGTTTTTATGCAACCGCAAACCAAAAAGTAGGTTTACTTTTTGATTTTGGGACCATAAAAAAATTCCCAAAAATTTTCATCTTGAAATTTGCGGCGGGGCATAAAAATTTTTTTGTCTAAACCTACGGGTCAGTAGGCATTTTTTGCGGCAGATGTGTACTTTTTAATTCTAGCACTTTGAAAAGGATGCGACTTTTTTTATTCTTTATTCCAATTTTTTTGTTACGTGAAATGACCAAAAAAACGCAATTTTTGGGGTTTGGAATTTTTTTCTTTTACGGTGTTCAGCATATGGGAAAAATTATATTTTATTTTATAGATCGACTTTTTCGGGCCGCGATACAAATATGTGTAACTTTTTTATTATTTTTTTTTTATTTGTAAAATGGGAAGGGGGGGGGATTTTAACTTTTTAAAACTTTTTTTTTTGTACTAAAACTTTTTTTATTTATTTTCTTTAGTTTACCATTTAGTCCCCCTATTGCTTGACCACTAGGGGCGCGATCGTTTAAAACAGCCTAATGCAATGCATAGGCAATGCATTAGGGGGTTTCAAAGAAGGGGGTTCCCCACTTCCTTCTGCGGACGGGAAATGGGCAAAAAGGAACATGGCACGACAGAGCCTTAAAAGGGCTCTGCGCTGCCATTTAGCCCTTGGGGCTCAGGGGGTCTCACCGCTGGGGTCCCGATCGGGCTGAAAAACGGGGGCCGGGCCCGCTTTTCTTCGTTTTTAGGGAAACCCCACCCGCGCCCCTTTGCCACGGCGCCTATGGGGCAAAAGCGCAGGAGGGGGGCGCAATTACCGAACCCCGGGGGCTGTGAAGCCGGATCGCGTCTGACCCGTTTCAAAAGGCCTTACCGGCGATTTTACGTACTCATACTCAAAAGTCGGTAAGGGGTTACCATTTTTATTATTTTTTTGCAAAGTCAAAAGTTTCAACACTAGATTTCTATGCCTTTAAAAATTGGGGCAGCCCAAAAAGATAAGTCATGTTTTTGGGAAACTTCTTATGGGTTTTTATTGGCAACATCTGAGTTAGAAGACACACCTGGATGTATTTAACACACAACAGAAACACACTGCTTCGTGTGTAAAATCAGGGGGAAATCTAAAGAAAATTTAACCAAGAACCAGGGAAAAGAATTGTGGACTTGCACAAGCTGGCATCCAATTTTCCCGATACTGAAGGGGCCCATTCACCTTACAAACAATTATACGCAAATCAAACAAGATGGGGAAGTCCAGCCATCATACCCCTCAGGAAGAGATGGGTCTGTGTCTAAGATGAACGTCTTTTGGGCCGACATGTGCAATCAACCCAAACAAAAGCAAAAGACCTTGGAAAATGCTGACGGAAGCTATAAGATTGTATCATTACCACAGTGAAACGAGTACAGATTAAACGGCAAAGGCCATCTTCAGTAAAAGCTATTACTCCAAAAAAACATATAAAAGCCAATTAATGTTTGCAAATGCACACAGGAACAAAGACTTACATTTTTGGAGACATGTCCTGTATTCTGACAAAAGTAAAATTGAACTGTTTGGCAATAATGTCCATCTTTATGTAAGAAAAAGGGAGAAGCTTAGAAGCCTTAAAAACACCATCACAACTGTGAAACATGGGCGTGTCATATCATGTTTTGGGGTTGTTTTGCTGCACGAAGGACTGGTACACTTCACAAAATAGACGACATCATGAGGAAAGAAGATTATGTGGTGTGACGACTCACTCTTGCCTGGACGCCATCTTGGACCATCCTAGAGGTTTCTTAACTCGAGTTTAGACCTCAACTGCCAGGGGTCTGTGCCTACTTCACAGCACTTTTAGACCCGTTCACAAATTTTTATCCCAAAAAAGTTTAAGCTCCCCACTTTCAAGTGATTCAAAATTGGGTCCTATGCTCTTTTTCCTCCAAACGGGGCCCAAACAGGCCCCCACGGGGCACCGACCTCCATTATCAAAAGAAAAAATAAAAAACACCCAACCCAAGCTGCCCTTCTTAACAGCCTGTGAGAGGGGGGACAGAAACCCAAAATGGAAGCACCCCTTCCCAATAGGGTTAAAACAAGTACACCAAGTATAACTTATGTTTCTGCACACAAAAACATTTTTGAAAAAACGTATCAAACCTGGGTGCCACCCGGGCTGCGGCACACAGTAATTATAATGTACACACACAGACCGCCCACGGGACACTACTCAAAAAATTTCAATACATACGTGGGAATCCAAAAAAAAAACATTTTTTGTATCTATCATAATGAAAAAAAATTTGAGACTCCGGTTCACAATTTTGATCAAAAGATGTTTTAAACTGCCCCCACTTCAACGTGACCAAAAAACGGGCAGTCCTTGCTATCTTTACCTCCAATCGAGCCAAACAGGGCCCCTCATGGGGCACCGACCTCCATTATTTAGAGAGAAAAAAAAAAAAAACACCAACCCCCAAGCTGCCCTCTTTTAAGCCTTGAGAGTGGGGGGGGACGAAACCCAAAATGGAAGCAAACCCCTTCTCCTATGGTTAAAACAATGTACACCCCCAAATAAACGAGTTTCTGCACAAAAAAAACATTTCTGAAAAACGATGCAAAACCCGGGGGCCACTGGAGGGGCTGCCACACATTAATTATACATGTACACACACAGACCGCCGCCAGTGGGACCACGCAAAAAAGGGCAATACACACGTGGAAATCCCTAAAGAAGCATTTTTGCTATCTATCACATGAAAAAACTTTAAGACTCTCGTTTACATATTTTGATCAAAAGATGTTTAAGCTGCCCCCCCTTTTACGGATCCCCAAAATCGGGCGACCATGCTTCTTTTCCCCTCAATCGAGCCAATCAGGGCCCTCACTGGGTCACCGCCTCCATTATTCAGAGAAAAAATAAAAAACACCCCAACCGCAAGCTGCCCTTCTTTTACACCTGTGAAGTGGGCGGGGACAGAAACCCAAAAAGGAACACCCCTTCCCTTTCCCAATTTTTGTTAAAATCAAAGTACACCCAAATATAACTTTTTTCGCACACAAAAAAAATTTCGAAAAAAAAACGTATGCAAACCTGGGTGCCACTGGGAGGGGTCGGGACACAAAATAATTATACATGTACACACACAACCGCCGCCAGCGGCCATCACTGCAAAAAGGGGAATACACTACTGAAAACCCAAAGAAGCATTTATGCTATCTATTAACATGAAAAAACTTTAACTCTCGGTTTATAATTTTTTGAAAAAAGATGTTTAAGCTGCCCCCGACTTCAAGTGTCTCAAAATGGGCATCCTAGCTATTTTAAACCCCCAATCGACCAATCAGGCCTCTCACTGGGTCACCGACCTCCTTTATTTAGAGAAAAAAAATAAAAAACACCCACCCTGCAACTGCCCTTCTTAACAGCCTGTGAAGTGGCGGACAAAAACCCAAAAATGGAACACCCCTTTCCCCCCATATAGGTTAAAAATCAATTACACCAATTTAAAACAATTTTTCTTCACACACCTCCCCAAAAACCCATAATCCTTAGGCCGTGTTTCACAGGGGTTATTCCCGACGGATTTGTGGCCCGTTTTGAGGCACAAATCCACCGTAAAAAAGGGCGGGACGGGGGGGGGCCGGAGCCGGGGGGGCCCGCTCCCGGCCCCATAGACAAGCATTTTTTCGGCGCTTTCCGCGCCGAAAAAATGTGCAGTCTTTTTCCCCCCCCGGGGCGGATTTGCCAGGGGGGAGGAGCGAGGGAATCCACTGTTTCTATGAAGCAGTGGATTTCGAATGACCCCGACTTTTTGGGCGCCGATTAACGCAAATCCGGCGGGGAAAGGGCCCCCATCCATCGGCAAAATAACCGGTAAAGGGGGCCCTTACGTCAGCTTCTTTTAAAACCTCGGGAACCGGCCCTCCCCTAGCCCACGCGCACTGCCAGCTAGCAGACCACACCCCCAAACACCTGCAGGCCCAGGCCCTTTATAGCCCCCCCGGGACCTGCCCAAAACCTGGCCTGGGATACGGGGCGTATACATCCACCCAACATGTTTTCTACTCTCGATAACAGCTGACCCATATCAGCCAAATTAATTATAAACGGCTGCCAATCACAACCACTTACTGTGGCTGACAATATATACATATGGCTCCTACCCCACAAAGGCCAGGGAACTTTGGGGGCATGTTTCTTTTAATCTCCTGTATCACTCCGTCTAGTGGCAGAAACAGGTGACTACCTGCAGTCGCACTGCTACAGTTTAATACGGAAGCTAGATCTCAAGGCATCAGCTTGGGCGGAAATGGGTCTTCCACATGGACAATGACCTGAAGTAAACTTCCAAATTGGTTACAAAGTGGCCTAAGGATAACCAAGTCAATGCTTTGGAGTGGCCATCACAAAGCCCTGATCTCAATCCTATTGAAAAATATAGGGGAAAGCTGAAAAGGCAGGTGCAGGCAAGGCGACCTATAAACATGGCTCAGTTACACCAGTTCTGTCAGGAGGAATGGGCCAAAATTTCTACCAACCATTGTGAGAAGATCGTGGAAGGATACTCAAAGCACTTGACCAAAATCATACATTTAAGGGGGCAATTCTACCAAATACTAAAAAATGTATGTAAACTTTGACTTTGCAAAAAGAAAAACAAATGCCTAAAATTGTTTCCTCCTCTGCATTTGGCAAATAAAATAGCAAGGCTTATTCTTTTTCATGTAAATAGTGAGAAAAAACATCACAAACTTCGGGTTTAAACTATATAATATATAAAAATATATAAATAATCCTTTCAGCATTGGGGTCCTAGGTTCTTATCCCAGCAGAAACCAAACGTGGATTTTTTTTCTCAGTTTACATACCTGATTGAGGATTATTTTTTCTTTTTATTTATTTGCACTGTTTGACTAATTTCTCAGGAATACGGAGGACAGGATCAAAGACAGCACGGGGGGTTGAACACTCACCTGCGTGAGCTGTGTGATTTCTTTGCGAAAGAGTCTAACTAGCGCCCGAAAGGGGAGGTGATGTCTGAGCATATACAAATGAGACGAGGATTTTTCCGCGATTTTCTGGGGTTTACCTATGTGAATGGTGAAAATGTTTATTATTTAATTTGAAAGCGTCACACATCTTTTTTACTTCATTATAAAACCTATTTATATAAACAGTACAAGCAAACATAAGAAACTTTCTATTACATAATTTTTAGAAAACTGTGCCTCCTTCTACTTTTAAGAGTCTTTTATTCTCCTTCTTTCTTATCTGTTCACTCATGCATAAATCATTAATGGAATCTGTTTACTTCATCTTCATTGATAACTGCTTACAGCTGCCCATAGAATCTGTTGAGAAAGGAGAGGAAGTAGAGATAGACACAGAGGTGGTGCTGACTATCATTTCATTTTGAATGGCCAAAATTGCCTACAAAATCTACCTTAATTGAACTCTGAATTGGAAACGCCCCATACAGCGGGGGGGGGCTTCGCAGAGCATAGGGGCGACGCCCCTCAGCAGAAAAACCCCCGATGGGGTGCAAGCAGACCTGCGTTAAATCAGAGAAATCCAGTACGGGCCCAGCAAAAAAATTTTTCCCATCACGCGCCCCCACAAAAATAAAAACACGCCGCCTGTGCCGGGAAGAAGACGGGGGGAGATTCAAGGAGCAGGAGAAAGGTGAGTACTGGTGTTTTTTTATATATATATGCCATATTACCGCCGGGTTTTTTTTGTAATACGGGGGGCCATATAATTTACCAGCTGTATACTGGGGCCAAAAAATTACCTATAAATATACGGGGACCCCATATAATTATTTTACCTATGTACCCCCGGGGGCCATATAATTACCTGCCTACATATACGGGGGCCATAAAAATCACCTAGCTGATACGGGGGCCATATAATTCCCAAAGCTGTAAACTGGGGCCATATAATTACCTACTGAAAATATTTTGGGGGGCATTTTACCTCCCTTTTAAATTTTTGGGGGGCATTTTAAATTACCCTAGCAAAATTTTACGGGGGGCCAAAAAATTTTACCAAAGCTGTATACTGGGGGGGCAGATAATTATCTAGCTATTTTACGGGGGCCCTAAAAAAATTACCTAGCAAAAATAAATTTTCCATAAAAACCCCAGCTATATACTGGGGGCCATGTAACTACCTAGCTATATAATGGGAGCCATATAACTACCTATCTATATACTAGGGGCATGTCACCTGCCTAGCTATATACTCTGGGCCATATTACCTTTCTAGCTATATACTGAGGCCAATTCCCTTTGCCTGGGCTATAAATTTGGAGCCCTTTTAGTTTACCTAAATTTAATACTGGGCCCTATTCCCTGCCTATACGCGGCCCTATTACCTACCCCCCTTTTCGGGGGCCCCCTATTATCTGCCACTTTTACTGGGGGCCCTATTACCTAGCAAAAACGGGGGGCCCAAATTACCTCCCTATCTAAACCGGGGCCCTATTACCTACCAAACCCAATGCGGGGAGCCCAAATTCCCTGCCACTATACGGGGGGCCCTTTTAACCGGACTACCCATATTGGGGGCCCCAATTACATATCTAATGTACGTGAGCCCATTACCTATCCATATGACTGGGGCCCTATTACCTACAAATGAAACTGGTGTCCCTTTTACCTACCTGTGTATACTGTGGGCCCTTTTAAACCTATCATACACTGGGGGCCTTTTAAACCTATCTATATTTTAAAAGGGCCCTTTTACCTATCTATAAAACTGGGGGCCCTTTATTACCATCTATAAAACTGGGGCCCTTTTATATAAAATACTGACGGAAGACCCTACTACCTTTTTACAGACTGGGGGACCTTTTAAACTAATATCAAACCTACGGGGAAACCCAAAAACCCTTTTATAAATTCCTACCTACGGGGACATATAACCAAAATATCCCTAGCTCGGGAGAAGACCTATAAACCTCCCTACTGGGAGGGGGGTCTATAAACCTCCCTTTAAGGGGGGCCAAAAAAGGGAACGATGGGTGACCCCCCCAATACCCCATAGTCAGACATTTGGTTTTTTCAATCATACCCCCAGTAGGTGGGTTTGGGGTATTTTATATTATGTTCTGGAAAAGTGAGGTTATTAAAATATTTGTGTGATAAATTCTGCAGAGACAAGTCATGGCAAGGAGAAGCCATTATGATGGTCTGGGCCAGATGGAGAAGAGAAGGGAAAGTGAACGACTCCAATCAGAAAAGACATCTCCTGTAAAGCCCCCCCCCCCTAATTTGAAACGCAATGTAATCGTTTTATTTTTCTGCAGAACCCCCTACATACAACTAGTACCTCCCACTATATGGTCACTGAAAGGGAATTAGTATATGTCTTCAGAGCCTGTGAAAAAACAACTGGTGTCACATGAGGGGGTCTTTTTTTGCATTTTCTGTCAGTTTTTTTTGACCCTTTTAAGTAAAAAATTTTTTTGGGGTTTTTGGTTTTATAGGATTTTTTGTTTAAAAACAATGTTTTTATATTGTAAAATTTGCTCCATTAAAGGTGTTTTTTTCGGGGGACGTTATTTATAAGGAATTACCCTGTCATAGGGAAAGGACGTTTTTGAAAATAAAATTTTTTTTCATCGCAAAATTTTAAATTTGTACAGTGACTGTTTGAGGTAAAGGAAAAGGATCTATTGGAATATCAAAAAATTTAAACAGAACATAAGTTTTGTTCTCTTTAAAAATACATGCCACAGTTCACAATGTGGTGTGAAATTGCTGTCTGAACCCAGCTCTACTGAGTAAAACGTAACACAAGGGGCCTGGGCCCTGGATGTTTTGGGAACCTATCAACGTCCCTGCCCCCCCCCCCTTTCCCCCTTTTCCCCCGGGTTTTTCCCCCCGAATTTTTTTATGTTTTTTTTTTTTTTTTTTTTTTTTTTTTTGTTTGTGTTTTTTTTTTTTTTTTTTTTGTGTTGGGGGGGGGGGGGGGGGGGGGGGGGGGGCTAACCCCTATTTTGTAAAAAATCCCAACTCACAGCATCGGAAGGAGCCAAACAGAAGTACTTTGGAACTGTAACCCTAATCTAGGGTTTAAATTTTTTTACAAAAACAAATATGTTGTTTTTTTAGCATCCATGTGTATACTAACATTAAATGAAATACACGTAAAACAACATGTGTATGTATATAGTGTGTCTGTGTTTATTTGTGTGCATGTGTGTATATGTAGTGTGTTTGTATATATATTTAGCAAAGTGTGGGATAAAATGGGCTTTTTTGTATATAGCATGTGTGTATAGTGTTTCTATAGCATATGTGTGTATATAGGGTGACATGTATGAATGGGGCTGTGCCAGATATCTGGCGTCTTTTCAGCCTGATATCAGACGCAGCCCCATTCATACACTTTTAAATCTTCTGCATGCCCCCGAGATCGGGCGCACTAGAACCATAGCGAAGCTACATGTTTATAGTTTTTCTACGGCATTTGTAGGCGCATTACAACTGGAACAGGTATACTACTTTCAAAGTGATATACCTGATCTAGAAATGTCACCCTAACGCTAGAATGTGCCAGATTTATGACCCGCTGTACAGCGGGTCATAAATCTGGCACATTCTTTTGCCTTTTTTTTTTAACCCCTTTTATTTCATATTTGGCTCGGAAAAAAAGAAGGGAGCTCCCGATTGGGTTTCTATGGGGAAAAAAAATGAGTTTTGACCTAGACAGTTTTCATACATGGGCCCCCTAGTGTTGGTTTTTATATTTTCGTGTGTGTGTGTTTATAGCATATGTTTGTACAGTTTGTGCCTTTGCTGTGCAATGTGCTAGGGAGGGCCTGGGCAGCACCTTCTATTTCCTAAGCCAGGTGCTGTCGGGTGCACTGTGGCAACTATTGGTGTCTGTGGGCTGGGGGCATGCTTTTTCCCGCGCTCTCTTTTCCGGGGTGGGGTCCGGAGCGCCTCACCATCCTAAAATATATACACAGATATTGCAAATTTTATTATAGCTTCTTGGAAAGCAAAACACACAAGACTTTTCTGATAACTTTCTTAAGAATATCTACAGTATTTTTAATACCGCTTTATAAATTGGTGCTTAAACTGACAAAGTACAAGTTATTTTTCTTGTGTTATAAACATGCACTTGCAGGTATAAAGGTCAAAGACAAAATCACTCATAATTGTTTTCAATTATAAGTCAGTTTTTATCTTTGCTGTAACATTTTGGACTACAAAAAGAAAAATGAAATGGAACATCCGTTGTAGCATCCATTTTCCCTTTTATTAAAAAAACGGTGAATTTAAAATTTTACAAAAAAGCTTTGTGCTCTTTTGTTCATAGTTTTTCATTTTCCTTTTTTCCCCCCAACAATGATTGGAAATAGCACAAAAGCTTGCTGAATCTTCTCAGTTACAAGCAGCATTAATCTGTCTTAATCAAAGAAAAAAGTTAACTTCCTCTTTTGAAAATTGTTTAATTTGTGGAACTTTGTAATCGAAGCATTTTTAAAAATTTTATGTTTTAAATTTGTTGGGAAAAGGCTCTTTTTTAAAAACGAGCAACATCCCAAATAGCCTGAGCCCCGGGCAACCCGGGCAATTTATTCTTAATACGTTTTTGGGAGATGGGGAAGAAAACAGTAACTGTAATTGTGATACAGAACCCTTAAGGTAGAAAGTGTGAAATGCAGTATAGCTCTAGAAATGTCTTTGAAATATAGCACTGTCAAATTTAAAATAGTTTAAAAAAAAATCAGTTTCTGGGATCCCATTGCAAAAAATTTTAAAATGATTTTACATATATATTTTTTTTTTCTTTTTTATGGGTTTCTAAATTTGCTTGGGAAAGGAAAAAAAATTTTGATAACAGGTGGGCCACTCTACCCCGCACTATAGTTAACCATTGGTTTGTGCCCTGACAGAAAGGGATATGATTGTGTTTTTGACTCTAAGGGCGACATGTAAGAAATTTGGTGCGTTGAGGTCAATTTTCACAACTTTTTTCCAGTAAAAAATGCTGGAATATATGAAAGTGGTGATTATGTGCGGTCATAAACAGTGCCTAAGGTTCTAGGCACCTTGCATCTGTATTTGGTGCCAGGGAACTTTAGCGCATTAGTAATGCGGCATACCACAGGTCTTGCTGAGACTTGTGGTGCAAAATGCAAGATCACTACCATAGTTTCCCCTTTTAAATTTACAGCTATTCTTTAAAAACCCTTTTTTTTTTCTATCTGCTGGTTTGGGCAACGCTAAATCTGTAAAAAACAAAAATTGAGAAAGGGATTTTTTGGGAGTGTTGTATTGGTTTTCCCTTAATTTTTTATTAATTTTAAATTTTAAAATTTAAATTTTAAAATTTTATTAATCTTAAAAAACATTTTATAGGAAATAATTTTTTATTTTTGAGATATTTATAATTCTATATTAATAATTTATTATGAAATTTATATAATTGCATTTTTTTATAGTTTTTTATAATTTTCTTAAAAATTTCTTTTTTTTATTGGGACTGGGGTAATTAGAAATAAGGGACATTTTTTGCCCTTTAAAGGGAAATCAAGTTCCATTATGACTGCTCAGGCCAGCAAACCACATTGGGAAAAATTTTTCTGCCCCGTTTTATTCAATTTTTTGTCAAAAAATTTCAAGTAGGTGCCCACCCCGCCCCCAGAACACCTACATGTTTGGCGCATTACAAAGTGTCGAGTCTGGTGCATAATATAAAAAACATGTTCGTTCGACGCGCCATACATCGGCAAATTCCTCTCGCCTCTGGTGCACTTCACGCCCGAAAAGGGTGAAAGAACCTTTCATCTGTTCCAAATATCAAGAGATTGCGGTCAAGGGAATAGTTTTAAATTTGTTTTTTTAGGGAATATATTCAATATAACTGTTAATTTATTTATTTAAATGACTACTAACCTTTTGACAAACTTCGTATAAATCAGTAGCACAGGTGAGTATATTTGTTGGATATTTTATTTGAGAAAATAAGCCTCTTTCTCCACCTATCAGGCTCATATCTGTCTCGCAAAGTCCTAAGTTACTCTGAAAAAGACGCTCTCTGAAAATGCACCCGTTCAGGGAAAGTTTAAAAATACACGTGCCAAGATATCTAGGGAGAGAGGGGAAGGATCAGCTTGAGAAAGGAAATTGTAGAGAAAGAGCACAGGGATTTTGGGTTAAGGTAGGATGGGGAAATTTTCTCAAATTCGGTTCGCCATTCGCCGAAATTTCCCACAAAAAAATAACTTTTCCGAATTATTTCGGACGAATCACGTTAAAAAACAGCTATTTCCAGGCTGCACAGACCTGCAGGGTGCTGTAGAACATTGTGCTAGAAAAATAGCAAGGGATTTGGGTTTTGGGTCTTCATACAATGTTGTGTTTTAGTATGAACACACATGACTGCCGCCGCTTTAGAATCTGTAACGCCGCGCGCTGGTCCGGCCCCCGGGCCGCGGTACTCACGCCCCCCCCTTTCCTGCCACCCCCCCATACCGGGCCCCCCCCGGGGGTGGGCCCCCCGGCCAGCCACCCCGGCATGCGCTGCGCGCGCACTACCTCCCGGGTGCATCGCTTCCTCCTTCAGCCCATGCGGCTTTGTTTGCCGCCTTTCCCCCGGCCGGCCAGGGGGCCCGGGCGGCACTTCCATTTTTTAAAGGGTAGCCCTAATTGGTGCTCCCTTCCCCCCTATGGCCTTTAGTTGGGGCTTTAAGGTATGCCCCTTTCCCCCCGTGGCGCCCAAATTGTTGGTGCCCCTCGTTAGCAACTTTTGTCTGCGTCTGTGCCTTTCCTCTGAAGTTCCGATTTTCTTTTTCTGCTCCTGCCTCGTCATCCTCCCTAGCCTGTTTGCCTCTGGGGTTCTACGTCCAGTGTCCCCCTATTAAAGTCCACGCCCGGGTTGTTTTTGGTAGGTCCCCTGCTTCGGCCCCACCGCTGGGCCCTGCGTCGGGGTAGGCCTGGGGTTTTTCCCTGCAAAAAAACCCACCCTGCTTGCGGGGGCCCTCCAGTGAAAAAAAGGGGCCCCTTAAACCCCGTTCCCGACGTAGGCTACCCCAACTCCTAGCGGTGACCAGGGGATCCTTCCCGCTGCAGCTTTTCCTGACAGCTTTGGGGCCCCATGGCCGGGCCGATCAACCGCGGCCAGAAACAGAGAGCCTCGGGCTAAAAATTACGGCCAGGGCGTCCGTCAAGAAACCCCTTCCCATGCTCCAGAATCTTCGGTCGACTCCCAAAACCACCTGCGGGCCCTGGGCTCCGGCAACTGTCTCCTTTCCGGTTCTCGCTTCGGTACCCCAGTCTAACGTTCCTCCTGCACCTGCCTTGCCACCTCGCTACTACGGGACCCCAAGGGCCCCTGCCGTGGATTCCTGAACCAGTGCAAAACCCATTCGGGGGTCCTGGCACCCCCCAATTCGCCAGGGGGCTAAAGGGGCCCTTTCATTATTTCTCCCCTGGGGGAAAGCACTGGCCTGGGTGACCCTCGGGGGGGGAACGGGAATCCGCTGCAGCCATTTGCAAATTTTTCTGTCCGCCTTTCCCGCAAGGTATTTGAAAGCGGGGACGACCTCCTCTGCTGCCTCTTCCTTCTTCGTCTCCAACAAGGTAACCCCCTCATGGGACAGTATGCTGTACAATTCCGGACTCTATCCTCAGAGTTTTTGGGAACAAAAAAGGCCCCTGGGAACCTTTGGGGGGGTTGGCTGGTGTATTAGGAAAAAACTAGCGGGGCGTGACGCCCACCAGCCTGGAGCCCTTATCCTTGGCCACCCGCATGACATCCGTTTCTCAAAAAACGTCAACAGGGGGTTTCGGCTTCCGGGGAAAAAATTTATCGCCCCTAGGACCCTCGCCTTGCACCTGTCTCCAGCGTCCCTGAGCCTGCCCCCGCATCCAACGGGGGGACCCATGAAGTTGTAGGGCCCCCTGTCGGAGGGGGGAAAAAAGACCGACGGCGCAACCAAGGACTCTGCCTCTATGGGGTGCCCAAGTCTCTGCGTGGGAGTGCCCCCTTTTTCCGGGAAACACAGAGCCTGCTTCGTGGGAGGGGCAAACCGGGGCATGGAACTTTCCCTCCCCGCCATTGACCATGTGGTCACTCTAAACGTTTCCCCTCCGGATCAGGCCTTCGAGTTGCCCCCTTTGTGGATCGGGGTCGGTAGGCAACTTCCCCTCCGCTCTTGTGGATAGGTAGGGCTGCCAGGATTCCCTTGGCAAGCCTTTTCCCGTTTCTTCCGTGAATGGGAAGTCCTCTCCTGACCATCCGGCCCCGCACGCACCCCCTTAAAGTTACTAAGGGGAACACATCGGGAAAAATCTTTTCCTTGTCTTGCCATGTGAGTACTTCCTTTTGGGGGCTTCCTTGGCTGCGGGACCACGCCCCATCTTTTGCTGGGAACGGGCAAAGTCACTGTTGGGGCACCCGGTGCCACTCCAGTTGCATTTCGGCCCACTTCCTCCAGTTTGGGGGGTCCCTCTACCCTTTTTCCTCCCGTTCCAGCCCCTGGGTTTTCCTGTCACTAGGGGAAAGTTTGCGGAGTGTTCGCAAGAAAAGGCGGAATTTCATTCCCCCTCCCCGGCCCCTCGTTTTTTCCTATAAGCTGCAGCCAGGACTACCCCCCCCCCCGGGGTAAATTCCCCTTGTCCCGCCGGGAAAATGAGGCCATGCGGCGTATATAAAGGGGAAAATCTAAAAAGGGGGGTTTTACCCGAAGTCTTCATTCCCACGGGGGTGGCCTTTTTTGTCAGAAGAGGACGGGGTCCTTGCACCGGCATAGACATCGAGGCCTCAAAAAGATAAAACTACAAAAATCCCTCCCATTGCTTTTGATTTCAGACTCTTCGTAGGATCCAGGGAGCCACGGTCTTCTCAAGCCGACTTCCCGGGGGCTTACAATCGACCCTTCGCGAGGGAGACGAATGGAAGACCGCCTTTTAAAAACCCTCGAGGGCCCATTATGAATATTTTGTTTTCCCTTTTGGCCTTTGCCATGCCCCCCCGTGTATTTCAAGAATTTTTAAAAGACATCTTTTCCCAGACCCTTTCTACCACTGCATACTTGTCTCTTGGAGCTCTTGTTTACTCCCCGAATTTAAAATCCATCGGGCTCATGTTGTCTGGGGACTCTCTGCCTTAGAGCAACCTCTCTACGCCCAAAAAAGGAGAGTGTCTTTTTTAACAAAAGTTTACCTTTCCTGGGGATAATCTCTGCGCAAGGGCTTCTAATGGGATCCTGGGAAAAAACTTCGGCAGTATCGAAGGCCACGCCCCGTCGGGCTTCGAGCTATCAGCGGATCATCATTTTCCAACTACTACCGCCCAAATTTTTCCCCATTTTCCCCCGCTCATGCCTATGCCTCTCCCAAGAAAGGCATAACCCTCGTCTATGGACCCCCAGAGGTGAAGAAGCCTTTTCCCCGGTTAAAAGCACCTTTGCCTCTGCCTTGTGCTTCACCGCCTGGACCCTGAGAGCCCCTTCTTTCGGGGAAATTATGGTCCCGCGGATGGAGCTGTGCTTTAAAAAAATGCCAAGGAAAATTCGTCACCTGTGGCTTCTTTCAAAGACCTTCTTGCCACGGGGAAAAACTTCCATTGGGGCAAGAACTGCTGGGGATCAAATTGGCCTTGGGTGAAAAAGGCGGATCTTCTGGAGGGCGCTCTCACCTGGACATCTATAGGATATAAAAAAAATGCTTACTAGAGACAAACAACTCTTGAATCCTCTCAGGTGGTCCTTATTTTTTTTCTCTTTCAACTTCTTTCCCTTTATTTCCGGGCCAGCCAAAAAAACTCAAGGCCGAGCTCTGTCCCAAAAATGCCTCCGACTTGAATCGAAAACCCCAGTACATGATCCCCCCCGAACGCCTGGGTTTTTTGCTCCCCGTAAGGGTTTCGGGAAATCCCATGGTAAAACCTTTGTGCGTCCCACCCTGAGGAAATGATTCTTCCTGGGGGGCACGCTTCCAAAGTGGCCGGTCATGCTGGCTATCGAAGTCTCTCCGCCCCATCGCAGTCACTACTGGGGCCCTCCCCCACACAGGGCGTCAAGGATTTTGTGGCTGCTTTCCCCTAATTTTTGCCCGGAGTAAGAGCTTCGTCTTCGCCTGTGGTTATTGTTGCCCTTGCCAGTGCCCCAAACACCATGGGCCCCCACGCTTGGGAATTTGTGGAATCTCCCACCCCCAAAGGGTGTTTCGGTTTTGGGTCGGGTGCCGGGTTCTCCAAAATGGCGCATTTCAACCCCCGCAGGTCTTCCTTGGTCCACAACTGGCTTATTGTTCATACACACATCTTCCGTTTGCTTGGGATGCTTTTTAACATGTCTCTGATAGAGGATTTCAATTCACCTCCGCTTCTGGAGTTTCCCTGTGCTCTCGCTTGGGGAAATTAAAATTTGGGTTTCTCAATGCTATCAATCACAGTTAATGGCCCAAATGGAGCGGGTCAATCAGGTCCTAGGAAACCCGCGCCATTTTTCTCAGGGCCCCGGGAAGACGATTGGGGCTTGCTCCCCCGGGCGGAGTTCCCACAAAACCATCTGTGGTTAGGGAGTCTCCCCTTTTTGTGGTGTTTTGGGCAAAAATCCCCGCCTTCCCCTTTCCATGTCGTCTTCTGAAGTTCCTGACCCAACAACCTAGTACGGGGGCTTTTCCAAATTTGGGACTCACCCGTCAAAATTTGTGTCATGCTGCCACTCGGTTTTTAAGCGCAACTACAAGAAACACAGGCGCCTCCTACTTACCAACTGGGATAAAGTTTTGGGTCTCCTCCAAAAAACATCCCCCCTGAGTGCCTAGTTTAAAGTTTGCACCACGCTATCTTGGCCCTTTCAGCTTTTTTACACAGATCAACCCGGGATCCTACAAACTCCCCTTTCCCCCTCCCTCCCCATCCCCAATTCATTTCATGTGTCTCTCCTGAAACCGGTGAAATTTTTCAATCGGTATTCTGCAAGGTTGTTCCTGTTGCCCGCCCTCCTAATACCCAAGAATCTACGAGTTAAAGAGATCCTGGACATAAAAAGTTCTAGAGGCAAGACTTACTACCTCGTGGACTGGAAGGGCTAAAGGCCCGAGGGGAGGTCTGGAGCCTCAAGAAAAAAATCAACGCTCCCCCCTCATCCAACGTTTCACAGACCCCGGATTTTGGAAGGAGGGGCCCCTAAAGGGGGGGGGGTACTGTAACGCCAAGCGCTGTGGTCGGGCCCCCCGGGCCGCGGGGATCACGCCTCCCCCCCTGCCACCCTCCCGTGCCGCGGGCCGGGCGTCCGGCCCCAGGCACGCCAGGCCCCGGCATGCCGCGCTGCGCCACACCCTACCTGGCGAACCCGCTTCCTCCTTAGCGCCATGCGGCAGTCTCTGCTTCTCCTGCCCCTTCCGGCCCGGCCCCGAGGGGGCCCCGCCGTGAGCAGCTTCCTATTTTAAAGGGATGACCTATTGGGCTCCCCTTTCCACCTATGTCCTTTGAGCTTGGGCTTATTAAGGTTTGCCCCCTTCCCCCCGTCGGCGGGCCCCAAATTTTTGGTGTCCCCCGTTTGCAACGTTTTTTTGCTTTGCTGGGTTTCCCCTGACAGTTCCGCATTCTACGTTTCTGCCCTGCTCGTCAGTCCTGCCACCTGTTTGCCTACTCGGGGGTTTTACGCTCCCCTGTCCTGCCTATTCAAAGTACCACGTCCGGGTTGTTCCTTCCTACGTCACCTGCTTTGGTCAACCGGGGTCCCGGTCGGGGGTAGTGGGCCTGGGGGATTCCCCGAGCAAAGCCCGTTGCCTTGTGAGGGCTCTGGGAAAAAAAGGGGGCCCCCCTTTGACTCCGTTTTCCCCAGTAGGGTACCCCCCTCCACGGTGACCAGTGGATCCACCTCCCCCTCGTGAGCGGTTCCCGCATAATCGCTTCCTATAAAAACCCTGGGAAATTAAGAGGGCAAAACTGACCCAAAAAAGGGAAGGGGAAATGTGCCTGATAAAATCATGGGGAGCGACAGCTGGAAAAAAACAAACTGAGGTTAGGTGGCAACATTAGTGACAGGTGTGGATGTGACGGCGGGGAGCCACACAGCATGAGGTCAGAGAGTGCAATGACATTCTGGAGGTGGGAAAAACAGGGGAGGCCAAAAAATGGCCCCAATGACCAGTGTGGAGTTGACGGCATAAACGGCAGCATGAGGTCAAATGGCACAATGACATTCTAAAAGGGGGAAAAAAAAGGAGTACGCCCCCAGAGTGGCACAATGACACATTTGGGAGGTTCCCGGCCAAGCCCCAGCGCAGCATGAGGTCAACAGTGGCACAAAGAAATGTTAGGGCACGGGCACGCCCCAGCAAGCAGCATGAGGTCATAGTGGCACCCAAGACATTTGGAGGTGGCAAAAAAAGGAGTTTGGGGACAGAGTGGGGAAAAGAACAGTGTGTAGGTCAAACGGCAGGGAGCCCCCCAACAGCAGCATGAGGGCAACGTAGTAAATGCGAGGGTGTAGTCACGGCAGCAGCCCAAACAGCAGAATGAGGTCACACAGTGGCCAAGACACAGTGTATAGGTCCGGCAGCAGCGCATGTGGGCAGGACGGGCACAAATGACTTTTGGAGGTGGCAAAAAAATGGAGTAGGGCCCCAGAGGGGGACAATGACAGGAAAAGGGAGGTGCGGGGCAGCAGCATAGTCAGACATGGCACAATGACATTCTGAGGTGGGAAAAAACTGGAAATAGGCCCACAGAGTGGCCAATAAGAGAGGGAGGTGCCCTGGCAGCACATGAGGTCAGACAGGGCCAATAAATTGGGGTGGAAAAAATGGAGTTGCCACAAGTGGCACAATACGAGAGTGGAGGGGGACGGCGGCAGCAGCATGAGGTCAGACAGTGGCACAATGACATTCTGGAGTGGCAAAAACAGGAATAGGCCACAGAGTGGCACAATGACAAAGTGTCTAGGTCACGGCAGCAGCCACAGCAGCAGCATGAGGTCAGACAGTGGCACAATCACATTCTGGAGATGGCAAAAACTGGAGTAGGCCACAGAGTGGCACAATGACAGAGAGTGGAGGTGACGGCGGCAGGAGCAATAGCAGGAGGTCAGAGAGTGGCACAATGACACAGTGTGGAGGTCATGGAAGCAGCCACAGCAGCAGCATGAGGTCAGACCATGGCACAATGACAGAGTGTGGAGGTGGGTGGCAATACCAGTCCCTGGTAAAGATGGTTGGTGGCAGATGAAGAACTGTCAGCAGATGTGTGGCATCAGGCGGGTGGCGGCATCAGAATAGTGGCTGAGGCAGGTAGTTTGAACCCAGACTCATTTCTCACAGTTTGGGTGAGGCGTCATGGCTGATGTAGTCTGACGCCTAAGGCATTGATGTGTAGAAATCCTTGCCGATCCACGCCTGATTCATCTTGACAAAGGTCAGTCGTTCCACATTTCCCATGGACAAGCTGGTTCGCCTTGGGGTAACGATGGCCCCCGCCGCACTGAACACCCGCTCTGATGCCACACTACTGGCCGGGCAGGACAGCTTCTCCACTGCAAACTCAGCAAAGTTGCGGACCACACATCCAGTTTGGCTGCCCAGTAGTCCAGCGATCTTCTAACTGGAGAGTGGCAGAGTGCTGGCCAAGTAGGCCACCTCCTGGTGGTTCAGGGTCTGCTCCTGGTCCTGCTGCTGCTGGCAACTGCCCTCCTCTCGTGGCTGGTGAAGGTAGCTGCTCATCTGTGTCTCCAGACTTAGGTTGCTGCTGATGGAGCTGGTACTGCTCCTACCCACCCACCTTCCCCCAGCAGCTGCGGCAGTAGTATGTGAGCGCTGAAGAACCCCCCGGTCAGACCTGTCAGAGGAGGGACGATGCTGCACATAGGCAGCGGCCAACTGACTACGGAGGATTTCCTATATATTTGAGTTTGTCCTCCCTCTCAATAGCTGGGAAAAAGGCTCCCATTTTGGACCGGTAGCGAGGGTCCAATAGGGTGTAGAGCCAGAAGTCATCCGTCTGCCGGATGCTGACTATTCGGCTGTCACTAGCCTGGCAAATCAGCATGCTGCGGGCCATCTGCACAAGTGACTCCGACGGGCTCCCTGCCTCCATCTCCACTGTATACTGCCATGGTGCTTGTGGGTCATCTGCCTTGTCTTCCTCATCTCCAACTACCTCCTCCAGCTGTTCCTCCTCTCCTGTCACCTGGGTAGAAAATCCACTCATTTCACCAGACAATGCTTTTGCTCCAATGTCCTCCTCCTCCTCCTAATCCTTCATTTCAGTCCCCACTGGACTTATGTGGCCGCGAGATGTAGTCGCCACGTCTCCAGTCCCCTGCCCAAACAGATTTTTTTTCCAGGACATGAAGCAGTGGAATGACGTTATTCATCCCGTAGTCCTGGCGACTGACAAATAACGTGGCTTCCTCAAATGGCTTCAACAAACAGCAGGTGTCACACATGAGCTGCCACTGGCTGACATCAAAGTTACACAGGGGAGTACTCCTGTCCGCCTGGATCATCAAAAAATCGTTAATGGCCTTTCTCTGTTCATACAGTCGGTCCAACATGTGCAGGCTGGAATTCCAACGGGTGGAAACATCGCATATCAGAGTGTGTTGGGGGAGGCCATTCTGCCGCTGCAACTCGAGGAGGGTGTTCCTGGCTTTGTAGGAATGGATGAAGTGCATGCACAGTTTCCTGGCCATTTTCAGAATCTTCTGAAGATCAGTGGAAGACTTCAGGAACCTTTTCACAACCAGATTGAACACGTGCGCCATGCAGGGCGCATGGACCATCCCTCCTCGGTGCAGTGCGGTTCCTCCCATTGTCCATCACCATGGTTCCGATTTGCAGTTGGCGCGGAGAAAGCCACACATCGATTTCTTGCTGCATGACGCGGAGCAGTTCCTCCCCTGTGTGACTTCGTTCGCTGAGGCAAGCCAGGTGTAGAACTGCGTGACACCGCTGTGCCCTACACATGTGGTATGATGGAGCAGGACTTGTGGAGGCGGAGATGGGTTTGGGGGTGTGGAGGGGAGGAGCGGCAGGGG
>JAODAL010009002.1:0-113642 GCA_025379985.1 Phyllomedusa bahiana
GTAGGGGCCCAAAGTGAAAAAAAGTATCTGAAATGATTTGGATAATAAAACTTTTTTTGGGCACCTATCAACCTGTGCGATACAAAATTGCTGGATTTTAATTTTAAAATGCAGGTGGCTTATCAAAAAAGCGGAAGGGGCCCAAATTTTTTGAAAAAGAAATCACGGAAATTTATGATATAAAAGTGGGTTTGCCCTAACAAAGAGACCTGCGTTACTAGAAAAATGGGTATCCTAATATAAGTTAGGGGCCCAAAATCCGGAAATATTTAATAAAAACTGTTAAAAATAAAGCTATTGCAGTGAAATGCTCCCCTAAGTCTTGGTGAAAATATATCCAGATTTTTTATAAGTTTCGTGTTCCCCCGGGGCCCCGCCCCTCCCCCCCCCCCCGATCCCCCGGCTTTACAGGGGTAGATTTCCTTTAAAATTCTCTACCTAACTACATAAAATCTTCCAATCCTGATCTAACTAAGTTGTAAGGATCACGATAACAGTAGAGTTTTTCTCTGGAAAAAATAGAATAATTTCGTGACTTTTTGGGGACAAGGCAGAGCGCCGTCCTACTGCTATGAGACCGCGGGGAAGACAGATCTTGAAACCAATCGAAACCTACACACCCCGTCATGACGTCGCACACAATCTCCCCCTGCCAAATCTTAAGCTGATTTGCTGGCCCCAAAAAATGAAGGAAGCGCCGAAAATGGTGCGTTTTTAATAGATGTGCCAGTTTTAAAACCAAAATTATGCATGATCAAAAAAATTTCGATCAACTTTAAAAACTGTGCCGATTTCAAAACTTTGTCGATAATAATCATAAAACACTAATAAAGATGAATCGGGCATGGATCTCTGATGAGTTGGGGCCCCCAATTTTCCGGGTCCCCCGTTTTAGTTGCCGGTCTACTTAAATTCCTCTTAAAAAGAAATGGTCCTCTTGAAAACTTTTTTTTAAATGTCATTTTCCCACTGCAATTTTTATTCTCGTTCCCCCAAAAGTTCATTTTTGGTTTTGCTGTGAGGAGACGTAAAAGCAGCAAGGTTTCAGACAAAAACTTTTCCATTTTCTCATTTTTTTTAGAATTTTTTTTGCATTGTCAATGGTTATGGGGGCTGTTGCTGGAGATCAGCTAAATCATGGTTTTGGGAAAAGAAAAGTGGCTTTTAAGTGGGTTTCCCCTCACAATTTTTAAAAAGTGGCTGAAAGTCATTTTATAATTTTTTGTGGTCGGTGCTATAAGATACAGCTATAATTTTGGCTTTTGAAAAAAAAATGTGGCTTTTAAATGGCATTTCCCCTCACAATTTTTTAATGGCTGAGAAATCATTTTTTAATTTTTTGGGGGTCCGTTTCTTTGAAAAATTTAGCAATACTACAGGTTATTATAAAAAAATTTGTTTCTAAGAAATTTTTGCTTCACAATTGTCAAAAGTGGCTCAAGGGTATGTTTTTAAATTTTGGGGCATTTTGTGTGACATCGCTAATAAGGTCCTATTTAAAAAAAATAGTTTCTAACAGACTTTGTTCTTCACAATTGTCAAGAGTGGCTTCAAGGGTGATGGTGCTGTAAGAAACAGGAATAGGTAGGGACACTGTTAATGGACACATATTGCAAATGTCACTTGTTTTTCATGATCTTTATCATTAGCTAGCAAATTCCCTGTAGTTGAGACAACCCATTTAATACAAAAAAAAAAAAAGAGAAACAAGAGTGGGGTGGATTCCATACTATTTTAAATTTTTTTTTCTAGATTAAACTATAAAAAAACTTGCATGGTTGTACAAAATAGCTGGTACAAATTTTCCTTTGAATTGGACAAGGGAGGACAGGTATGACCTTGACCAGATGTAGGTTATTCTAGGAGGTACATGGAGTATGGAGCAAACGGACAGAAAGAACAAGAACAGAGACCATTTCCTCCAGCACGTGAGTAAACTGAGAAAAAGAATGCAAGAAAAAGGGCACATGGGTGGACCATGAACGTCAACCACAGCATTTCAATGATGCCTCATTTGGTCCGTACTCATACGGTGGGGCAAGCGACTAACCAGGTCTCGGACTGTGTACTGAGGAAGGCTGGAGGCTTACCTCCACTTCCGCTTCTGTCTCTGCTTCAGCTATGACTGTTTCGTGGCTGCATTTTTTACCCTTTTTTAATAGATGACGGACGCCAGCCTGGACTCTCACGCATCCCACTGTAACTACGGCCCTGGCAGCTGAACCTGCGGTTGTTAATATGATGACAGTCGCTAGCCTGGGCTCTCACCGCACCACTTGTAAGTCGGCCCTGGCTGCTGGACCTCCGTATGTTAACAGATGGCTGACGGCAGCACTGGCTCTCATAAAGGACTCCAGGGACCTGGACACAAATTGCTCAATTTGAGGCTTTAAAAATTTTCTGGGGCTGGAGTCTATGGGTAGCATCATTGATCTCCAGGGGAGTCTGTCCTAATCAAAAACTTTTTGGGGGAAGAAGATTTGGAGGAAAAAAAAAAAATGAAAATTGAATTTATGACTGAATCACTATCAGAAGCCAGGAGGGGCAAATGTCTTCTTAACTAAGAAGTGTTTTGGGGATGATTAGGACATTTTTTTACTGGTATGGGCTGTGCGGGACGAAATTAACACATCTACACATGTAATAAAAACCTTTAAAAAAACTGCTGGGAGGGGTGTATGTTGTATGTTATCACACTTGAAAAAAAGCAAAATGATAATAATGTAAAACTATAAATAAACTTCCCATAAATAAAAATTATGTAAAACAAATGTCAGTTACCAAAAAATATTAATAAATGACAGTCTCTGTACAAATAGCATTAGGGCCACTTTGTGAGCTGTGGATCAAACAGGTTTACGGGGTGGGTCTGCTGTGGTAAAGGCCAGGTATAGTCAATGTCCAGTGAAACTAAAATGGTGGTTGAAAAGACTCTTTTTTCCTGGCACTTTTTAACCTGGGGTCATCAGGTTTAGGGCTTATGCTGTGGGCCCAGGACAGATATAGTTTCATATGTCCACGTTCAGCTAAAATGGTGGGTTGAAAGGACTCCTTTTTCTCGTTTTCTTTCCCCAGGACACTTTGAAAATCTGGGGGTCATGCAGGTTTGGGGCTCATGCATGTGGCCCTGGACAGGTATAGTCAATGTCCAGTGAAACAAAATGTGGTTGAAAGACTCTTTTTCCGTCACTTTTTAATCTGGGGTCATGCAGGTTTGGGGGCTCATGCTCTGTGGCCAGGACCAGGTATATTCAATGTCAGTGAAAACTAAAATGGTGGTTCAATGACTCCTTTTTTCTCGGCACTTTTATCGGGGTCATGCAGGTTTGGGGCTTCCATGCTGGTGGACCAGGACAGTATAGTAAGTCCAGGTGAAACTAAAATGGTGGTTGAAAGACTCCTTTTTCCGGCACTTTTATCTGGGGTCATGCTGGTTTGGGGCACATGCTGTGGCCCTGGACAAGCCCTGGTATTGTTCATTGTCCCAGTGAAACTAAAATGGTAGTTGAAAGATCCTTTTTTTCCGGGCACATTTTATCTGGGGTCTTTGCAGGTTTGGGGTCATGCTGTGGCCCGAGGACACGGTATATTCAATGTCTAGTGTAAACTAAATGGTGGTTGAATGAATCCTTTTTACTGCAACTTTGTAATCTGGGGTCATGGAGGGTTTGGGGCTCTTGCTGTGGACCAGGAAGGTATTTGTTTTAAAAGGGTCAATGTCCAGTGAAAACTAAAATGGGTGGTGGTTCAAAGGACTCCTTTTCCTGCATTTTTTAATCTGGGGTCATGCAGGTTTGGGTGCTTCATGTTGTGGCCAGGGAAAGTATAGTCAATGTCCAGTGAAACTAAAATGGTGGTCAAAGAGCTCTTTTCCTGCACTTTTTAATCTGGGGTCATGCAGGTTTGGGGCTCATGCTGTGGCCAGGATAGTATTGCAATGTCAGTGAACTAAAATGGTGGTTCAAGACTCCATTTCCGGCACTTTTTAATCTGTGGGTCAGAAGGTTTATTGTCATTCTGCGGGTACAGACAGATATAGTCAATGTCCAGTTCACTAAATGGTGGTTGAAAGACTCCTTCTTTCCGGCACTTTTTAAATGTGGGGGTCATGCAGGTTGGGGCTCAATGCTGCGTTCCAGGGACAGGGATATTCAAGTGCAGTTCAAGTAAAATGATGGTTCAAATAATACTGCCTTCTGGCACTTTTTTATTTTGTGGAGAATGGCAGGTTTAAGGGTCATGCTTGTGGTACAAGACAGGGGATAGGAAACTGGTTGTGTGCCTTTTTTTCTGTGGCTTTTATAACCTAGGTGTGTTGCCTCAGTTGTAGCACGTATCCATTTGACATATCAGGAAAATAGTTACTTGATAATGACGATAACCGCACTATCGAACCGATGACGACTAGTCAACGTAATCGCTCATCACTATTTATAAGTTTTTAATGGTGTGTTTTGGCTAAAAATACTCATGCATTTTGAAAACTGTTTTTTTTTGTTTTGTTTTTTTTTTTTTTAAAATGCAATGTGTGTCAGGGGCCTCTGAATAAAATTTTTATTTGCTAACCAGAAAAATTATCTTTGGAAGTTTTAAGAATATAGTGGCCCTCCCATTAGGAAGTTTTATAAGTCAGGGGTGAAACATTTGCTCTAGCAGCTGGGTGGGGGGGTCTGGCTGAACACAAATTCCTCTAAACACTCAGGACCTCTGTCCTATGCGGTTGGAGGTATGATCTGGGGATCCAGGGCCGATGCCCTAGATTCCTAAGTCTACACTGTTTATTTAACTGTTTGCCCATTCTTAGGGCAAGTAAAGAGTTAAAAGCCTGGCCAATGGTTTTCTGCCTCTCCTATTAGCCTTGTAGGGCATAGGCTTCATTAGGACTTACTTATCATCAGGGGAGCGTCCTGACAAAGGCGGCATTATGACTGTCATGATTGTCCTGCGTCACAGCTTAGAGTTGGCGTAGCCTATGCCGGGGAGTGGAGTTTAATGGGCCCTTCTCTTCACCGGAGCCTGCCGCAAGGCAGGTCGGACGTCTAGCTGTAGGGAACCCCCAGTTCGCTACCCCCAATGGAGGTCCTAGTTGTGACAGCAGAAGCAAGAGGCGTAGAACACTGGAATAAGCAGGAATGTGGAGCAGCAATGTGGATGGACAGGCAGGCAGGTACAGACAATAACAGCAGATAGCAGGTGGAGGTAGACAAACTAGCTGTAAGCAAGTACAGCAGACGGTAGCGTAACAGAATTCGCCAGGGAACACACAGCAGAGCGGACTAGGGAATGGACATCAACAACTTGGTGCTGAGAGCAGAAAACAGAATTCCTAAAAGGCCCCTGCCAAAAACGCATTGGTAGAAACATCACCTGTTGTTTCCTGGCCCTTTAAATCCAGTAGACTGGTGCACGCACGCACATGTGTGTCTCACAGGAGTAAGACACAGAGGAGCGCGCCAGCCAAGGAGGAAGCAGGATGGGACTAAGTGAGAATGGGCAGAGCGGGAGCCAGGAGCAGGCGCGATCATGGCCAGAGGCCCAGACCGCAGTGCGGTGTGTGCCAGCAGCCGGGTGAAGGACGCAACCGTGGTCCAGGTGTGGGAAAATGGCACGCACTGTTCCAATGACATCACAGCATCACATCTATTGTACCGAGATCCACCTGCCAGAAGAATGGGGAGAGGTGAATTTTATTTTTCTCTCTTTTTTTTTAACTAACAATGACATTTTTTACCTACTCAGGCCTTGCTGCCTACCTGGGGCCTTTTCTGCTTAACTATATGCTTACCTGGGCCTTCTTTTCCTACCTAGGGCCTGTGCCAACTTACCTATCTAGGGCCATATCTGTCTACCTAAACAAGGCCTTGCTCGCCTATCTACCTACCTTGCACATTTTGTGCCTGTATACATTGAGCCTTACCTACCTACTTACCTACTATGGGGCTTGTCTGTCTACCTTCCTGGGGCCTACCTACCTACCTACACAATGCCTTGTTTGTGCCTGTCTACCTACCTATATTTACTATTTTGCCGTAGGCAAACTTAAACTCTATCAGTTCTCTATCTGTTAAACACTAAAACGTAACTTTTATTATATATAACTCTTAACCTCTATACACACATATTAAAAAACCTGATCTCTCACCTCATCATTTAAACCCATTTTTTTGCTTCTGAAAGAGGGAATAACTCCCTTTTATTTATCAAGTATGGTGGAGCACCACCCATATTAACAGGAAGAGCTTTATCTATAGCAAATTATACTCCAAGTAAGGGATCCCAAGCCTACCACCTGGGCAGTCGTCCCCAATCCTCATGGACCACTAGAAAAATAAGGTCCCCTGCTGACACCCCTGAAGCAGGTGGGACACTTGTATGACAGTGGTGAGAAATCACAATTTATAAACGTAATATCTGACCTCGCCGACATGTTTCGCCTGCTACATGCTTTCATCAAGGATTAGAGGTCTCGATCACATGTGGTCCTGAGCTCACTTCCTTTTATATCGTTGTTAGGTAAACACCCCATTCAGGTGCTCACAATTAGCCATTAGAGATATCACTCATTAATCACCCAACCCCTTCCGCTATCCTGACGTGCACAATCATAACATGTGCTGCTAAAAGCTGCACAACCATGCTCTCATGAGCCAACAAAATTTCAGACAAATTCTCCATCTCCTAACGGGGCTTGCGCCCCATATTACCGTACTGCCACGCAACGCAACTGCACCAACAGAACCTCAGCCTGATGTGATGGGCTTACGTCTCACTTATCTCATATTATGAACACTGCATGGCTCACATAGAAAGATCTAAGCTGAATTGGTGTTCACATAACCACAGCATCTCTACCAACTTTATCAACTCCCATCAGCCCCTTCTCTTCTATGTCTAATATGCAAATTCTCATTGGGATATTAATTTCCATGTGTACAATAAACTATTGTATATTATCTTCAATAAAGCACTTCTCCCTTTATATATCTAATATGCATATTTATTTTATTAGAGCTGAAGGCCCCATTAAAAATACATGTTCCATTGTACTGTTAGTATTGTCTTCGAGACTATTTTCTATACCAGTTGTCTTTTCATGGTAATATTCATACTCATTTTAATTATGCTGTAGACTCTATGGTAGCCCTCCCTCCCTCCCACAGTTTTTGACCTCACATACCTTCCCCAATTGAAGATTCTCTCTTACGCGCTCACAGCCAGCCACCCATTTCTCCACGTCACAAATGGGAGCATGCAAAAATATGGGAGCATGCAAGTATATCAGTATCTCAACGTTATTGCCATCCAGTTGCATTCACTTCGCAATAGATAGCGCTGCAAGAGAACAATAAATCTATAACATAGATGAGTTACATACATGATTAGGTACAACTCCACTCCCGGGGCCGCAGCTCGCCACAAAAATGCAAGGCACCATCCCTTGCAAAAGCCAATATACATGCATTCCCTAATTTGTTAATTAGATACCGTGGCCTCACGTGATGAACACGTATCATCGTTACAGGACCCAGGGAAAATGAGGAAAGACGTAGAGGCAGAAAGGGAGGGGGGGGCACGAGGGAAATGGAAGGGGGACGAGAGAAAAATAAAAATAAAAAAAATACATGTGTGAACTCTGATGCTTCCATAGTCATATATTCAAACTGTGCTATATCCACTGACCGTTACTTTCTTAGTCACATAGATCATGTTTTCTTCAAAAATTATTATATAGGGATTCAGCAAGATCAAATAAATGCCGAAAATGGAAAAGGCTTCATTTAGGCTTATAAGGTTTCAGTGCATTGTGTCTGTATATTCCATCTTGCCCTATTCCTGCAACAAAACTACATCCTGATCGCCATTTCTTTCCCCTAGCTTTTTCACACAGATGCCCCAAAATTTTAGCACTCTTATTTCGCCTTTATGTACTTCCAAAATGTGTCTCGCTTGGGGGTATCACCTCTAGTTTTAATAGTACTCTGATGTTTCGAGATTGTCGACGAATACTCCTGTAGGTTTTTCCCACATTGATCTTGGGCCAAGTTAACATAGCCCCTTATATTTCTACCCTCATTGGTTTTACAATTGATGATTTGTCTTATTCAAATCTTCTTCTTATCAATGGGATAAACATAAATTCTTAGTTTTCACATATAAATGGACAAAATGAACAGTTGCCACAGGATATGAGCCTACACCGGGGACCTGTTACCTTGTTTTTTGGCCATCTCCATCATAATGATCTATGTATCAAATTCATCCCTAGATTTTCTCCTCTTCTATAAGTGACACTAGGGTATTTAGGAATCACTCAGGTAGAATACTGGATTGCTTTCAGAATGTGCCAATGTCTTCTAAGTTTAGCTCTCTGTTCATTAGCTCTATCATCAAAGGTACCTATAATCGTATTAAATCAGTTTTTCTTTCTTCTTTTAAGATTAATAATTGTCCTATGTCACTGGTGTCAAAGGACTATTTAAACAGCTTCCTCAAACATTTTTTTGGGTACCCCTTGACCAGAAAACGTTTGCATTTTAACTTTTTAATTCTTCATTGAAATCCTCTAATGTGGAACAGTTTCTACGAGCCTCAGAAATTGGGCCTATGGATTACCCTTTTTTGAGTAGCCCTGTTTCATTTTTCCGTTATTTATTTGTCTGAATCTGATTTTTTTCATCACAAACTTAATTTCTAATGATCCCAAAAATTAAGTTTTCTCCCGATTAATTTCAACGTAATTTCATTCCCAATTTTTTAATCAGTGAGTCTAGTACAAAATCCATGAATAATTTTTCACTAACCATCCCAAAAAATCAAAATATCATCAATAAAGCGCCCCCAAAATAAAATCCGATCTGTGGAATTTTTACAAAGGTGTTCAGAAAAAACAATAGGGCCATCTCCACCAACCTAAAAAATATATTAGCAAAACTTGGTGAAAAGACTGGTGCCATGGCTGCTCCTTTTATCTGGTTGATAAAAGGTGCCATCAAACAAAATATTTAGGTTATGTGGTCAATAACATAAATTCCTATATACTGTATAAACAAAATCATTGGTTTCCGTATAATTGTTTGATACCTCTTGTGTTCAAAACTTTTCTTGATTGCTTGCAGGCACAGATCATGTCTGTGTTACTGTATAGGGCTTCTACGTATTAAACTTGCAAGAAGTGTACTCTCACTCACCACTAGATCATTAATTATCAATCACAGTATCCATTCGAATTATTTAAGATATGAAGGTAGGCCAGTGAATAAGGGGCCTCTGTAGACGTCAACTTTCTTGCTATGTCCTTGTGTTAAATTGTTTCTTCATGTGGGACTAGCGGTCTTCCTTGGTATTGGCACACTCTTTATGCACGTTTGGTATAAATGCATAAAAGGATTCCACATTTAGGATTTCACATTTAGCATTAAATTGCTTCTCCTCACTCAGTAATTTATTTTTTTTTTCTCAATTCCCAGATCAAAATCCTTTGTAATTCCTTTCAGTTTACTCATTGGTGGGTATTTTCGGAAAGCCTACGGCAAACATAGTAAATATATGTTCAAAAAAGTACACTCTATGTTCTCTTGCAAGATTTCCTCTACGAGGCGTATTGGAGATTATGTGTCTACCTACCTAACGCCTTTCTTGCCTACCTGGAGCCTTGCCAACCCACCTTTCTGAGACCTTGCCTATGTACCTATTGGTGTCCCTGCCTCTCGGCTAGCTGGAGACTTACCTATCAATGGCACTACCTATCAGGCTCTTACCTTAATATTGGGAGGCCTATCTACCTAGATACTGAATTGGGAGGAGCTACTTACTTAAGCTAACTAATTTTACCTGCTTATCTGGGGTCTACCTACCTTAAAAAGGGGTGTGCCTATCCGCAGGGCTGCCCTAGAAACTTTAGATAGCTGTCTTCCAGATGCTGGTTAGTGTTTTATTTTTACCATATTCCTCTTTGGACTATATCCAATTTGTTGGACTACGTTGGACTCGTTGGACTACATTGCACAAGTGGATCATTTTTATAATAAAACAATCAAAGAGTTTTAATTTAAATAGTGTTTTTGTGTTGTTTTGGTGTTTTTTTTTCTATTTTATTCTGGTGTTGATAATGAAGGTGATAATGAAGGCTGACACTTGCCTCCTCTCACTATTACCGCATCAGGGAAGAACTGGGTTTACATAGAAGCAGATCATCTAATGTCATGATCTGCTTTTTAGGAGGCTGTGGTCTGGTATTTTTAGGATGGAAAGAAGCCAATAACCAAGGACATTTCTATCCTGATAGTTTGAGGCTGCAAATTCCAGTTAATTTTGGGGTGGTTTGAAAAATAAACAGGCATTGCACTATGATCTATATATAATTAAAATTATACAATGTTGGATCCAAGAAGTTGTTCTTTATGGCTTTATGGTCAGTAATTACCCAAAACACTTACCACTACAATATATAAAGCAGGGTAAAGGGGCAGGAAAATTCCCGGGTTTTCACCCCCCCCGTTAAATGTCTGAATCACACAAACATAGTGCGGTTGAGCCAAAATAGTTAAATTCCGTTTACTGTAATTCAACCTTCTTCTTTTCCATACAAAGCAATGTAAAACAAAGTGATAAATATACTCTACACTACAATACTCCTGTAGTGCAGTGTATCATTGCCTCTCAGGGTTTTGCTTACAAGCAGTTTATAAAGTTATGCCGAGCTGTCTAAACAAGCTATAAAACCTTATGATCATGAATACCACAGCATCTAAGGGGTTAAACAGCCATAATGGGAGCTTTCTCAAATCCAGGCAATTGCAAAAAAGGTCATGTTTTTTTAAGGGGAACTTTGCTAATGTGGAATCATCTTGAAAAGCTGTGCCATATATTTACAGGCCTTGTATTTAGTACCACATGCCAGTGCCATTTATACACAGATAGAAGATTTAAAAAGTGTTTTCAGGATAAGAATTAGTTAATGTTATGGCTAATTATGTAATTTCCAATTGGAACTCTTTCAGAAAGAGAACAAGTTAAATAGATGTGTCAACATATCTATTAGTGAATTCTATTTCTACAATGGGATTTCCATGGATGCTGACCTAATACACTGGTTGATAGACAAAACATAGAAGCACATCAGCATACTCTTCTGAGTGTATTGGCATGTAGGAATGAGATAAGCAAAACAAAAAAAGAATCCCGCTGACCGTTACGAGTGGTTTTAAACACTGCAGATAGCTTATCAACCTTTCTTAAACAGGCAAGTGTGGTTAAAAGGATACTGCCAATTTACTTTTATTTGTTGTGCCCAAGAAAGTAAATTGTGAAAATAAAATTATATTTAAAATATTAATTTATATTTCTCTGCAGAATGTTCCAGGAATTCCCTAGATGGAGATGGAAGTAAGGAAATCCTTTGAAAGAGATCCTTACTAAGGATATGCCAATAAAATATGCATGCATTCTAGGTGCTTCAGAAGAATTATGGTATTTCCTTGCAGGAACTGTAGGTTCTCATTGGAAAGTGGTCTTGGGTCTGAGAGTCAGTTCAAGATCCTTGATGAGATCTATATTGTTGATCCTGAAGGACATTTAGGGCGACATGTTTGAAATTTGGCATGTTAACGCCAAATTTCATCTGCATAAAATGGTCTACCTGTTCCAGCTGTAATGTGCCTAGAAATGCCGTAGCGAAGCTATAAATATGTAGCTTCTCTATGGTTCTAGTGTGCCCCACCTCCGACACGCCCCTGAATCTTATTATTTAGATCTCTCGGGGAACAAGAAGCTAAACTTGAACCAGATACAAGTGTTGCTAGCCGAGCATAAAGTAGTAGTCTGTATTGGTGTTTTCACAGAGAAAAGGAAATAAGACTAGAGATTGATGGGCTTTCCCAAAAGAAGTCACCAGATATCCAGATCTCTTAACATCTGAGCTCTAGAAGACCTTTAAGAAAAATGTATTTGCATTCTTGATTGAAATAAAAAATGAATGTCTCTTCTCTCTCTCCCTGGCAAAAACATTTATAAAGCCTTTCACAATAATCCTGTCAAAGTGGAAAGATCCAATTGTCAAAATAAAAATGAGTGGCCCTTCTGATAAAAGAGCTTTTTAACTGATTCTTGCAAGTTTCTTCACCACTTGTTTCTCTCTTATATCATGGTAAGAGGCAGGTCCTTCAGGAGGCAGGTTCAGTAGAAGTAGTAAAATAATTTGATGGGGATGATCATGGCTACTTCTAGTCTATCCTTTTAAACAACAGAGCTTTGGTGGTTTATATATTAGACATCATGCTCTGTCCCAAGGACAGAGAATTATATCTCTCTCAGTTGAGCCCACTAATGTATTTATTCACAAACCATCTTCTCCTTAGAGGGGTTAAGCATGGACCTCTGAGGACAGTCAGAATTGCTTCTTATCAAGTATGAAGCATTATTATTTTCAGTTAAACAGATATGGCAATCTACCACAGAGGTTGAGATGGGTAATCAGTTCCTGATCATGCACATTTTTCTAATCCATGTAGGTTTGAACGTTATACCGCTTTCTTGCGCTTGGGTGTTCTACCAGTTTTTTTAATCTTTGTTTATTTTTATTTAATTTTTACCTTTTATTTTTTAACAGCAATAGTGGTACTTAAAGGGAACCTGTCAAATGGTTTATGCTTCTCTGAGAGTAGGATATGATGGATGGAGAGAAACTGAGCTTTGTGATATAGAGAGTTATAGGATTTGCTGCAGGATTGCTGAGCAAAAAGCAGAGAAAAAAAGCAAATCTGAAACCGAAAGTACTGCTAAAGCTGCCCATATACAGTGATTGACAGTTTGCTCTGTACACACACTAATGCAGGGAAAGCTGTCAATCACTATTTGTGGGCGGGGTCAGCAGGACTTCCTCTGTTTTTTTAATGAGTCTGGTCAGTATTTTCTCTACGTTGTAGACAGAAAACCTGCTCATTTAAACTTATATATAGTGTTGAGCGATTATCATCGACAAAGTTGAAATCGGCACGGTATTTACGTTGATCGGATTTTTTAGATCACGGGATAATTTAGGTTAAAATCTGGGCATAAACTATTAATATCGCGCCATTTTCGGCGCTTCCGTCATTTTGGCGGCCAGCAAATCAGCTTACAGAATAGAGAGGGGGAGATGTGTGTGCGACGTCATGACTGGGATGTGTATGGTTGCGATTGGCTGGAAAAATCACATGACCTCGTTTTACATAGAACAGCCCTTCCTGTTCAGTGTGTGTCAGTATCTCAAATCAGTAGGACGTGCCCCTCTGCCTCTGTGCAAACATCTCAGCGAAATTATTCTATTTTTTCACAGAGACAGCTCTATTTTTTACTGTATCCTTAAACCATTAGATCAGAGATTTGCAGATTTTGGGGTATTTAGGCAGAAATTTAAAGACATCACCGCTGAAAGTCCCCGGGTGGGAGGGGGGGGGGTTTTTTGGGGCCCGGGCAACAGAGAAAAAGCTCTTTAAAGAATACGATATTGAAAATTGCAGACTTTTCTTTGCAATACTTTATTTTTTAACTATTAAAAACTATTTTTAAATGAAATATTACTTGGATATTGGGCACCTGAACTTATATTAGGATCAATTTTTTCTAATAACCAGGTCTATTTTTGGGTGCAAAACCTATTTTGATTACCCTTTATACATTTTAGATACGGTTTTTTGCCTTTTACCCCCATCCAAATTTTTGTTTTAAGGTACCTTGCAGTTAAAAATTTTTGAACCAGAAATTTGTGTAGCACCACAGGTGAATTGATAGGTCCAAAAATACCCATTATCCCAAATACATTTCAGATACGTTTTTTTGCATTTTTCCCAGTCCCCCAGATTTGTTGATAGAGGTACCTTGCATTAAATTTTTGAACCCAGCCAAAATTGTGTATCACCATAGGTGAAATTGATGTGCCAAAAATCCTTTTATTATCCGTAACATTTCAGATACTTTTTTTGCATTTTTGCCCAGTCCAGATTTTATAGAGGTACCTTGCATTTAAAATTTGAATCCACAATTGTGTAGTTACCACAGTTGAATTGATAGGTGCCAAAAATACCTTTTATTATCCGTGTAATTTCGATACGTTTTTTTTTGCACTTTTCCCCCAGCCCCAATTTGTTGTTAAGGTTCCCTTCATTAAATTTTAATCCACAATTGTGAGTCACCACAGATAATCGATGGGTCCCCAAAAATCCCTTTTTAATTCCCGATACATTTCAATACTTTTTTTTTTTGCACTTTCCCAGCCCGATTTGTTGAAGAGCCCCCTTGCAGTTAAATTTAAATCCCAATTGTGTAGTCACCACGGGGAATTGATAGGTGCCAAAAATACCTTTATTATCGTAAATTTAAGTTTAGGGTTTTTTTTTGCATTTTTCCCCCATCCAGATTTGTGATAGAGCCCCCTTGCAGTTATATTTGAATCCAGCAATTTTTTTTTTGATTTGAGGGTTTTGAGAATACGTAATTTCCCGTCTTTTAATAAAACTTCCCAAAACTTTTCCATACCCTCTCAATTTTACTTTCTACCATGGACAAATGCGGGTGGTAAGCGAGCAAAGGGGGGGGTGGGACAGGGTAGAGGTACGAAAAGGGTCCCTTCCATGCTGGGACAACACCCAACCAGCGGATTGTCGGTTGCAGGACCTCAGGCCTGCATCCGGGTCAAGCCCGTGAATCTCATAACGAACACTCCCCAAAACTTTCTTCGTGGTTAATGAAAACCGCATCCAGCACTTCCCTCCTCTCCTCCCAGCCCAACGGCCCAAATGTCGTCATCACATCATCAGCATCCGCCCAAACATGATGCAAGGCAGCCCAAATGTCAACTCGTGTACCCACCACTGTGGATAACCTTTTTCAAAGACCTCTTTGAGACAAAATGCGGTTGGGGTCAAAAAGCATGTTAAAAAGATAAAAGGGGGCCAAAAGAAAGATTTTCTCTGCTCTGACGCCAGTTACTGATGCCACAGAGGGGGAAAGGAAGCCGGGGTCAATCGGCAAAAACCCGGTTCGAAAATCCCTTGCAGTCCCTTTTGTTTTGTAGCCCCAACCCCGGGATGCAGAATGTCAGGACACAAAGCACCTTGTTAATGATAAATGACACTTTTGCGGATCCAACGGGTCTTTTCAGCAAATTTGCTTGCGGCGCTTCATCACGGACGAGCAGGTAGGTCAATACGGTCCCCCTAAAAAAAAGGGAGAGGGGGGTCGCAGAAGTCCACTGATATACGGTCAGGAAACCCCGTTCCTCGTTTATCCCGTCAAAAAAGGTCGGGGACCTCTCAAGCCTGGCCTTCTTTGGAAACCTCTGTTTCCCCCACAAAACATATCCCCTTTGCCGTAAACGCATAATAGAGCAAGAATCGGGTTTTAACCACCCCCAACAGTTATCCAGCAGCGAATGCATGAGTTGAAAGGAGGCAACATTTGGGCCCAAAAAAGGCCAGACCACGCCGCCTCCACCACCACACCCCTGTCTCCGCCCCCCCTCCGCCAGCACCAAGCTTTTCCCCAGCTCCCCCGCTCCAGAGTCATATCAGGGATCAGCCCCCTTCAGCCTCCACCGTCGCCCAGAACCCCCAGCCCACCAAGACCCCCTCCTACCCCCTCCTTCCGCCATTTGACGACCTGCACGCCTACGCGGCCCCCCTCTAGCAGCCATTTTTCTGTCTTCCAGGTTTTTGGGGGCAGAAGAAAACTTTAACCCAAACCACCCAAAGCCAAAAGCCTGAAGTCGCATTGCCAGCTTTTGGGCCCTTTGGGAAATTTTTCCTTTTCCCTCGGTGGACACAGATTGGGGTTCCCCCGCATGGCCCTTGCCTGCCCCTAATACCAGATGCCCAGCAGGCTTTTTTTGCCAAAAACCGTCCCTGCCCTGGCCAGCCCGTGTCTCTAAAAATTTCAAGCCGTTGTCTGAAAAAGGGCCGGAAAAATCCAACTGACCACCGAACATGGACTAGAAGCAGGCCAAGGCCGCATGCCTGTGACAGCCACTGGTGACTGGGTGGATGTCCTGGGGGTTTACGGTGGCCTCCCCGGCTCACGCCCCACTTTAAAAAAACCCCAGGGGTGGTGCCGGGCTCTTTCCCCCCCAAAGGGCCCGGTGGCCACTCCCAGAAAACCGGCCATTTGAAATTAATCTGTCTTGGAGACCTCCCCCCACACAGGTCAGGGGCGTGGGCGCTCTCCGCAACGAGCCGAGCGCTGGCCCGGGTAAAAACCTTGGCCAGGGAAGGTGGTGTGCGATAACGGCCCAAATCTCTGGCCTCCCCCTTTAAAACGGGAGGCTGGACACATCCCTTGCCTGGGCCCTGTATAACCTTTCGCCAAATTTCTAAAGACTAAAACCCGGGGCGGACGCCTCAGGAAGGGCCAGGTCTAAGTTCCACTTCTGGGGCCGTTCGCACCCTGCTTCATCCCGCCTGGCTGCGTTTTGCAGGTCAGCTCTGCCTCCCCGTCAACCGCTCATTGTTGAGTGGCAACACGCTGGAATTCCACCCCCACAGCCCAGCGATTGTGGCGCAGCGCAATGCCATTACGCAGTACGAATGACACATGGCCTGACAACCGTGCGGACCTCGGGGGGTTGAGCCCCAGAGGGAGGCAGTGAAAAAGCTCTGCACCATCCTTTCCATTTTGAAGAAGCCACCAAAAGGCCCGTGCGGACAATCCCTTGTCAGCATGACATGTGGTGATCTTAGTTCGGAAAGTCTTGGACACTGAAAAAACAGGGCCCCCCAACGGAGGAGGAGACGGACACAGATGCGGCCCCCAGAGCCTTTCCTCCGTCGAATCCACAAGGCCCACGTTTCCAATTTTATCGCTTCAATTTGGCAGTGGTTCGGGGGCCAGGGGTATGCAAGGCGGGGGATCACTCCAGGGGGGCATCATCTCAGGGAAGTCGGGGTGTGTTTAAGCTTGCCGAGGAAGGAAGGAGGAGGGGGGGGGAGGGGAGGTTTTCCCAGACACCGACTTACCGACGTCCCTGCCCTTGGAAAGAGGTTGGCGCAATTTGAGGCGGGGGAGGGAAAATGAGGAAGATCATTTGCAGTCCCCTCGACCCAAAGGGTTGGGGAAAACAAGGCTCCATCCTCACATGAGTGCTTGGATCTCCAATTCCTCCAACATATCCTCGCATTTAAAGGGCCATCAAAAAGACAACATTACTGGGGGGCCACCCTCCTGGGTCCCCGGTACAAAACCAAACTCAGCACTTTTCCTTCCCCCCACCCAAATAGAGAGTAAAATGCAGGAAATGGAGACCTTGCTGATTGATCAACTGGAGACATCTGTTGCGTCTGCTTCACATTCTTCAAATGTCACGGTGGAATAACATCAGCGACGTGACAGCAGTAGAGCGCCAAGTAGCCGTAGCGGCAGCAGAGCAGCAGCAAGTGGCAGAACCTAATGGGTGACCTCTGGCAATCTTTATTTACCACCTCACCAACGCATGCAATACGGGGCACACATCCAACACACAGAGACCAGCTTAAGATCATGGTGCACGACTATCTGCGTCTCAACACCGATGTTTTTGTATGTGTTCGGGACCCAATAGACTTCTGGGTATCCAAAATGGACGAATGGCCCGAGCTCGCTCGCCACGCCATAGAGGTGTTGTCCTGCCCAGCAGCCAGCATCATATCTGAGCGGACCTTCAGCACAGCTGGAGGAGTCATTACAGACAAACGCATCCAGCTTTCCACAGATAATGTGGATCGTTTGACTTTCATCAAGATGAATCAGGCATGATCTCTGATGATGTTGTGCCCCAATTGCCGAGGTCACCGATTAGTTGCCGGTCTACTTCACATTCCTCTTCAAACAGAAATGGTCCTCTTGAAAACTTTTTTAAAATGATCATTTCTTACTGCAATTTTTATTCTCGTTCCCAACAGTTCATTTTGCTGGTTTTGCTGTGAGGAGACAGTAAAAGGCAGCAAGTTTCATGACAACACCGTATCCATTTACTCACTTTATCTTTAGAAGTTTTCGCATTGTCAATGGTTTTGAGGTCATGTTGCTGTGAGATACAGCTATAATTATGGTCCTTTGGAACATAAATGTGGCTTCTAAGTGGCATTTCTCCATCACAATTTTTAATAGTGCTGAGAAGTCATATTTATAATTTTTTGGGGTCATGTTGCTGTGAGATACAGCAATAATCATGGTCCTTTGGAACAGAAATGCAGCTTTTGAGTGGCATTTCTCCCTCACAATTTTTAACAGTGGCTGAGAAGTCATTTTTATAATGTTTGTGGTCATGCTGCTTTGAAATGCAGCAACACTATGGGTCCTATTCTAAAAAAAATGTTGTTTCTAACAGACATTTGTTCTTCACAATTGTCAAAAGTGGCTCAAGGGTCATGCTTTGATTTTTTGGGGGCATTTGCGGACTCAGCTATATACAGGCAATTATAAAATATGTTGTTCTAAACAGACATTTGTTCTTCACAATTGTCAAAATGGCTAAAGGGTCATGCTTTAAATTTTTTGGGGGGCTTTTTCTTGACATCACTATACTCGGGCCATTATAAAAAAATTTTGTTTCAACAGACATTTTTTTTCTTCACAATTTTTAAAATGGCTCATGGTCATTTTTTGAATTTTTGGGGGCATTTTGTTTGGAAATGCAGCTAGACACGGGTACTATTGAAAAATTGTGTTTCAACAGACAATTGTTTTTCACAATTGTCAAGAGGGGCCAAAGGGGTGAGGGTGCTTCAGAAACAGAAAAGGTAGGACACTTTTTAATGGACACATATTGCAAAATGACTTTTTTTTTTGCAAAAACTTTAAAAAGCTAGCAACCCTGTATGAGACAACCCTTTTAATACAATTAAAAAGAAAAAAAAAAGACATGGTGGGATTCCACCTATTTTAAAAATGTTTTTTCTAGAATTAAACTACAAAAAAACTTGATTTACAAAAAGCTGAAAAAAATTCCCCTCAAATTTGTAAAAGGGGAGGTACGGGAAGACGACCAGATGTGGTTTTTCAGAGGACTGGAGTAGGAGCACGGACGGGGAAACAAAGAACAAGACATTTTCCTCCCACGTTGATAAAAAAAAAAAAAAGAATCCAAGAAATGGGGCACCTGGGTGGAAAGGAGTTTTAACCACCAGTATTTCCAAGTGAAGCCAATTGGTCCGCACTCATACGGGGGGGCAAGCCTACCCAAGCTTGACTGTATGGGGAAAGGCGGGAGGTCTACTCACACCGCACTCGCTCAGCCCACGTTTTCGTTGGGGGTCAAAGGGCATTTTTCCCGTGAAATAGATGACGGACGCCAGCCTGGGCTCTCCCCGCCCCCACGTAACTCCGGCCCGGAAGCTGAACCTGCGTTTAATAATGACAACGCTAGCCGGGCCTCACCGCACCCACTGAAAAGTCGCCCAGGCGCTGGACCCCTTTTTTAATAATGACAAAACCAGCCGGGGCTCCACCGCACCCACGAAGTCGGGCCCTGGCAGCTGGACCTCCGGTTAACAGAGGCTGACGGCAGCACTACCCCCCGTTGGGGCAATCAGGGGAGCTCAAATTTCTCTAAAAAATCAGATTTTGAAAAGGTGATTTCTGGAGGTAAGAAATTAAAAAAGGGCCCCAGGGCGGGACACAAATTCCCCAAATTTGGGGCTTAAAATTTTCTGGGCGGGGAGTCACTAGGGTCCACCCTTTATCCCCAGGGAGTCGCCAATCACTGAGAAGGGTTTTGGGGAAAATGAAACCTTTGAATTGTTTGGGCTGAATCACTCTCAGAAGCCAGGAGGGAAAATTCTTCTACAAGTTTTTGGGAGTTTTAGGACTTTTTTATTACTTATGGGTGTGTGGACAATTTTAACCATCACACAGTAAAAAATCCCTTTTAAAAACTGCAGGGGGGTGTATGTTGTACGTTATCACACTTTAAAAAAAAGCAAAAAGATAAAATGAAAAAATAAAATAAAACTTCCCTAAATAAATTATGTAAACAAAAGACAGTTACCAAAAAATATACTAAGGGCGTCACTGTTTTAAAAATAAAGTGCCACTTTTTGATCTTGGGGCAAAAAGGTTTTTGGGGGATCTGGGCCAGGACAGGGATATCAATTCCAGTGAAAATAAAAAGGGGGTTTTAAAAAAAGACTTTTTTTTGGGGGCCGGAAACTTTTTTTAAGTTTGTGGGTTTCCAAAAAAGGGGGAAAAAAGGTTTTTTGGGGGCAAAAGGTTGCCGGGCAGAAAGGTATTCCCAAAGTCAGTTAACTAAAAGGGGGTTTAAAGACTCTTTTTCCCCGCACTTTTTTAAATTTTTGGGGCAGAACGGTTTTTTTGGTCATTTCGGTACAGGCAGGTTATAATGTCCAGTTCAACTAAAATGGTGGTTAAAGACCCTTTTCCCCGCCTTTTTAATTTGTGGTTCAGACATTTTTTAATGGTTATAAAATGCGGCAGGACGATATATTAATGTCCAGTTCAACAAAATGTGTTTAAAGACTCCTTTTCCGCACTTTTTAATCTGGGGGGCAGAGGTTTGGGGCTCATGCTGCGTCCCGGGCGGGGGTATTTAATTCCAGGTTCAATAAAAAGATGGTTTAAATCATACGCCTTCTGGCAATTTTTAATTTTGTGGTCATAAGGTTTAAGGGTCATCTGTGGTGCAAAACAGGGGTAGGGAAAGGTTTTAATTTTTCTTGGCTTTTAAAAATAAATGTGTTGCCTAAGATGTAGCCAAACCCTTTGACTGTTGGGGATGTTAATTCCACTTCTCCATCCCTGTTTGGGTTAAAAATGAAGGGGTTTTTCCTCTCCCATAGACTTAATGGTCATCGGGGTAACTATTACGGCATCGGATACTTATTTAAATGCCGATATCACATCGACCCGAGACGAATCAACGTAATCGCTCATCCTACTATAATCAAGAGAAGCTACGTATTAAAAATCACATGATATTCGTCATTGGCAATTGGGTGTTGCGAAACCTCACAGTCTCCTTATCTACGTAAGGTTTTTGATAACAACATTCCGAAGAGGAAATTTCTTTTGGTTTCTTTATATAACTTTTCGCTGAAGCAGACATGTATCCATTTCCCAAGGGAAAACGTGTAAAAAATATCTGTAAGGATGAAAAACAAAAAGCAGTTTAAACAAATCGAAGCTTTAAAAAATTAATTTTAAAAAAAAAACTTTAGTTTTTTTCCTTAAATTTTTTCAACTTACAATCCCCCTAAAAACATCAGAACGTTCAACGTCCCCCCAGGGGCGGAAAAGTAATTAGCTCTTCCCTAAACTGAGCAAAAAGGGTAAAGGTCACCTCCTTAACAGCAGGGGGAACAGGTGGAGCGGGTGTTGAACCCACTGAACCAATTTTTCAGGGTTGCTCCAAGGGGCGTAACAAACAACCCCCGGCATCTTCACAGAGCCTTTGATGGGAAAGGGGACTTTACCCAACGACTGAAAGGTGCCACCCCGAGCAGTCCCGGCGAGGCAATCTATATTGTTTACAATCTCATAACCCCAATGATTCTGGAAAGTCATGATGGGGGTGGCCTTAATTGTTCAACATACCTTCTTTTAATTCACAGGGACCCCCCCCTTGGGTTTGGCCCCCTTGCTTTTCCCCACACATTCCAGACTAGACAAACAAAGAAAGGATGAGGGAAAGGGTTTATAATGATTATTTTCGCAGTCACTTTCTTGCAGTGTGAAGCATGCACCCAGGTGGGTCTTCCTTCAAGTTTCACTGAGGTTGGGGACACCAGAAGTACTTGGTATGGTCCTTCAAATCTGGACTCCAGAGAATCTCTGATGTGTTTCTGCACCCACACAAAGTCACCAGGTTGTAG
Source organism: Phyllomedusa bahiana (assembly GCA_025379985.1). Taxonomy (NCBI): domain Eukaryota; kingdom Metazoa; phylum Chordata; class Amphibia; order Anura; family Hylidae; genus Phyllomedusa; species Phyllomedusa bahiana. Next base: position 21,834 of record JAODAL010009002.1, read on the forward strand.
CTTTGATCAGAGTCTGGATCTGAAATGGAGGGGAACACTATGGCATGGATTAGTTTCAATTCATTACACAGATTTATAACATATTTTACAAGGCTATCAATCCCTGCACTCAACTGCTGTTGGTGAAACCTCCCTAATCTGGGCAGGCCTGAGAATACTATCTCATAAGGCGTGAGACCAGTGGGCTGCCTAGGGGTGTTTCTGACAGAATAGAGGAATAGAGTGCAATGGGTAAGATCTCGGGCCAGGGAAGAGATGTTTCTTTGCCAGCTTTCAGAATTTTGTTCTTCAGAGTGGCGTTCATTCTTTCCACTTTTCCACTGCATTCGGGAGGGTAGGGAGTGTGCAGGCCGAGGTCAGCTCCTACTAGTTTCCAAATGTCTCTGGTTACTTCTGCAATGAAGGCAGGTCCTTGGTCAGATTCAATAACCTCAGGGATCTCAAATCTGCATACCAATTCAGTCAATAGTTTCTTCAAGGTGGTTCTGGCAGTCATATTGGTAACTGGGTAGACTTCAGGCCATTCTGAGAACAAGTCCACCACCACTAGAACATACTTGTATTTTCCACTCTTGGGTAATTCAATGTGGTCAATCTGGATCCGCTGGAAAGGATACAGTGGTTTAGCCAAATGCTTCCTTGGTGTTGGCATCAGTCCTCCTGGGTTACAAGTATTGCATATTTCACAACTTCTAGCATAGTTACTTGCCGTGGTGGAGATTCCGGGTGCTAGGTATATCTTGTTGATTGAAGAAATCATCTGCTTAGTTCCTCTGTGGGTAGTACCATGAGCCCATTATACTACAGCTGGATATAATGCCCTTGGTAAACAAAGTCTATTGTCTTTCCTCTAGAATCGATCTTGGTGTATCTCTGCTCCCAATTCCTCCCAACTTTTTTTTTCCTTCGGGCTTATTCGAGTTTGAAATTGTCTCAACAGGTTAACACCTGGATTCAAACTTTCTTGCCCTTGGGTTTTCCCTTTTCTTTTCCCCTTTTAAAACTTTTCCTCTTCTCCCCCTTCTTTCCTTTTCTTCTCACCTTCTCCTTCTTTTTCAAACCTTTCCTTCTTTCTTCTCCCCTTTTCCCCTTTTTTTCTTGGTCTGGTCAGAACCTATACACCCATCCTTCCTCTCAATTCGGGGGGGGAGAATGGGGCTTTGCGCAATTCCTCTGTATGCTTCTACTTCCTCGTCTCTATTTCCAGGGGTTTTTGGTCTTAAAAACGGCTACTTGACTGGAAAATTGGGAGAGCATGAAACAGATCTAACGGCTTTTTGTTTCCCTTGTGGGTGTTCCACAGCGTCTGGAAACCTTGCGGCCCACTTCAGGCCAAATCATGGCACTCCGTACAGTGGGTGAGTTTTTTTTACAGTCTTCTTTTTGGTGGGCTTCAAGTTTCCGTACAGCCCAAGTTCCCCTACATTCTCGAAGGAAAAGATAACCCCTTCAAGGTTTTTGCACTGAAACCACAGCAAATCCTGTATGGAATCGTCCTTGTAATCCACAATCTGGATCCAAATCTCTGGTAAAAGACATAGTCTGGGGGCTCCAACTTGGGTCAGAGACAGTGGAAGATGGGAGGTTTCAGCCTCCCCTTTGTTCAAGGCTTTATGAAGAGGGTTTATCCCGGCAGTCGGTCTTCATCTGTGGTAGACATTTCATTTCCCCCTTGAGAGGGAAGCAGATGGCTTTGGGGTTAATAAACATCCCCCTTTTAAGGGACACTCTCAGGCATCGAATGACATTGTATACGGAGGCCTGTTTACTGAGATGAGGTTGTTGCAACTGTTTTAGGATCCCCTTTCAGATCATGAGGAGCCAAAAATTGACCGATGGACTAAAATGATTCTTGAATTTTTTCAAAAAACTTTCGCAATGAAGCCTGAGCAAGTAGGGGGGATTTCACCAACAAGATCCAACTTGCAAGAATATTATCCAAGAGGGCTCAAGCTCTTTATGTTTCTGTGCCAAGACTCCAGAAGCTGGCCATAATGTTGATAGGGAAAAGTTTTAAAAAGGGTTGATAGTCCGGGGTTCCCCAAACCGGGAGCTTATGGATAAGTTTTTTTTTAAAAATCCTGTCCCAATGAAGTTCTTGGGTAAATAATGCCTTTAAAAAATCATATAAAACTTGCATAAGACGGAACATTGGGATCCATTGACGACAGTAAGGACGAGGCTAAAATCCTTTAAGTGTTTTTGTTGGTCGGGAAAAAATGGCATCCAGCTTTTTTTGCAATCATCAGTAAAGGTGTTTGGTCCCCCGTGTATGAATGTCCCGAGGAATACCACTTTCTTAGAAAAACCATTGTAGCCTTGGGCTTGAACACAATTGATGGGTTAAAATTTGAAGATCAAAGACTTGATTGAAAAAATTAAAACTGGGGAACCCAAGAGAGGGTTGCTTGTGTTTGTTGTTTAATCTTGATGGTTGAGGGTTTTAAACTTAAAATTGAGTTTCACAGGTCCCGAAAACTAATTTTGTTCTGTTGTGATGCAAATAAATTTATCCCACATTGCCTTTATTATTTTACAATTTCCATCCAAAAATGTTTAATATTTTGTCCACATCTATACACCAAAATCTAAAATTTTTCATTCCTCTTCCATATTTTCTTTCTTACACTTTCAACATAATTTCCGTGACACTTGCTTGTCATTCTTCAAAATCCATCATGTCATCTTGAAATCAACTTGGTTGACAATTTTCATGTTCCATAAAACCAAACATTTCCATTAAACCTTCAAAAGCCAACATTCGTTCGATTATGCTTGAGGGTATGATGGCATTGGTTGACTGTAGATAGCAAGGTTCCTGGTGTTATCACGAGGTTTAATGCGGCACTGCCTCATTATATGTCCGGATCGGTTGCAGTAAAAACAAGCTTTTTGAATTCGGCCTTGCCCGCTAGGAGGTGTATGTTGGACATTTCGTGAACCATTAGGTTGATATGAGTTGATGGGTTGAGGTCCCAGGTATACATGTGCTGGATGATTGTATAGTACCGTCTCAGGAGTCTGGGATGTAGGGCCCTTTAGGAGCTCTTCAAGTAGGGACACTGTAGTAACTTTCTTCAATTGCTGAGAGGATTTAGTCTGAGCGAAAAAAGAACTCTGAGCCTTAGCAATAGAAAGAAGTTGACTTCTGGGAAGCTCTGCATATTCTGCTTGAATAGTTTCAAAATAATCTTGAATGGGTTTAAGGAGACCTTTAACAAACACCGTTGAAAAGAGGATTCTGTGAGCTTTAGTGTTCATGTCAAATCCATGGTCCTGGAATAAGGCAGACATCCGGTGACAAGAATTCTCCATGGATTGAGTAGGACTCTGTAGAATTGAAGATATTGACTGAGGACTCATCCAAGCGTTCCTTTGCCCAAGAATAAAGATGACGGAAGAACTCTTCCCCAGATGAGTAAGCACTGGTGTCCTCAACAGTGTCGTGTCTTCTTTTAGGGCTGATTTGATTATAGGCCAAAAGTAATCTCCAGCCTTGATGTTGGCAACATGCTATAGATCTTTCCAAGGGGCAGAATATGTCTTCTGTATCTGACTGATGCCACGGTAAAATGACATAGGGTTTTTCTCAGGGTCTGGCATTTGGGTTAGTAGATTATTAACTTGTTCGGGTGATCCTGGGGTATTATGGCTGGTGCCGATGGATGAGAAGGTAGCACCGGAAGAGAAAGAGCATCCAGTGGCTGAGGTGGTGGTGCTGCTGAAAGTGGGGGTAAGTCCATGAATGAGTCTGGTTCTGGTAGTGGAGGGAATGTGGGAGTAGTTTGCAGCGGGACCAAGGTTATACTCCTGAGCAAGGGTGAAGTTGCCATGGGAGAGGGAGTGGTTTAAGTAAGGGAGAGCCACGTAGTCTTCAGACATTTGGCCATAGCATCTGTTAGTACCACTATCCATTTTTCACGTACTGTAGGAATTGGCTTGTGTTCAAGTAATGCGGTGAGTATAGCCTGTACACATGCCATTGGTGGGAAAGCAAAGATGCCAGAAGAAATGAGGGGTATGGACAGCGATTGGAGCTTGTAAGCTTCGGCCAATTCAAGTACATTATGCATTGTTTGTTTCAACAGGTGGACACAGTTATCATGGCAAACATTATTGTAAATGGGTCCAATGGCATGAATAATGTAATCACAGTTCAGTTGGCCTGCTCGAGTGACAACTGCTGCAGACACGGGGAGAGGAGCACCACTGGAACGAGCACTAATTTCGTCACATTCCTCCTGTATTCCCATTCCACCTTCCTTCACAATTTCCTCAGCAATACCTCCATTATGCTGCAGATGTGCATTGGCAGGATTAACTATTCCCGTGGTATCCTATTGGATAATGTTCCCCACAATGAAGATAAGAGTGGTGTTTGTGTCCCAAATTGGGGTAATGAACGTACAACCGTCAGGTGATTTGGATTCACTTTTAGGGTCCAGATATTCACCCTTAGGGTTACGAGTAGTTTGTCTAACGGTGACATATTGTCGTGCCGTTTGATGATCGGACCTGTGGGCAGTATCCCCAAGGAAGTTAGCGGGTGTTCTGAGGTGTTCTGAGTAATTTGTAATCTCCTAGAGCAGCAGTCTGTGTGCTGTGAGAAATAGGAAAAAATACTGGAGTCCTTTAATTTGGGTTGCAGATGTGAGTCCTGGCCCCCTGTAGCTAATGGATACTTGTTCTCCTCCCCGTTTTCCTCTCCGTTAGCATTGAAAGTCAGAATAGCGGCTATAGAGGAGGAGGGTGTCCTAGAAGCAGTGAGCAAAGGGTAGAGTGGTTGCGGGGCTGGTGGTGGTGTTTGTTGTGATGTTGCAGGTGTGCTGGCACAGACGTTATCACACGACAGTTGCATATCAATGTTTACATTAGCAGTAACAAGTGAAATGCCCGGAGGAGAGGTGGGAGTAGGAATGTTACTAGGTGTAGCAAGATGGCCGCTGTTCAACTTCAACCCGGAACTTCCGGGTTCTTTGGATTGCTTGGGACTACAAATATGGCCACAGGAAGTGGAAGGGGCGGGGTTTGGTTTTGCATTTCCGGATGCAGAGAGTGTTTGGACTTCATTAAAATGGCTACCGGAAATAATGGGAGGTTCTGGCACAGGAGCTGAGGGAAGGATACCGGGAGGGGCAGGAGGTGAGGTAATACAAGGTGTGATTAGTGTTGGATGTTCCCTCCCACAATCTACGCAACTTTCAGCGTTAATGGAATTTTTATGACAACAATTGGGACATTGCCAACACTCAAAAGTCTCCATCTTGAAATGGCGGCAGCTCACTCCTTATACATATGCATTCATCAAATCCTTCTTATTTTTTACATTCAATCTCAATGTAATTATACTTTGCAATTGAACACGCTGTTCTCTGCCAAGCCACCGTTAACTTGTAGAATGCCTCTGCAATTTTTTTTTCAGTGCCGTCTCCCACATGATTTATGCACGTTGCACACAGAGGATTTCATTAACTTTTTTCAAGTCCGACATATTTATACTACTTTCCTCTTCAATCAAAACGACTCGACTGCACCTTCAGACTGAGCGCTATAATTTTTCAGTATGCCACAGAGAAGAGAGGAGAAAGTGAAGTGCGAGCCCACAGCTACAACCCCCCCTGTAACGGCCAGGTTAGTGGACCCTCTGGACCACCGCAAACGGTGGCAACAACCGCGCCAGGGAGCGGAGTCTAAGTAGATCCCGGTTTTCACCAGAGCCCGCCGCAAAGCGGGATGGACTTGCTGCAGCGGGAGTCCTACCAGGTCGCTACCCCTGACACGGCGGGTTGCGGTGGCGGGCGAGGTGCAGCGTGGTACAGAATCGCTAGACGATAACCATAGTCGTGGGCAGGCAGGAAGGTCAGGGCAGGCGGTAGAGGTTCGGAGTCAGGAAATGTGGCAAGAGGTCGGGTACACGGCAGACACTTGAAGAACGCTTTCTCTAAGGCTCAGGGCAACTAATCCAAAAAGGAAAGAGCGGGGACCAAAACCATAAAAGGGGCCCAATCCCGCAATTTTTAAAATTTTAAACCAGGCGCTGGCCCTTTTAAATTTACAAGAACGAGGCGGGCACCTAAGGAGGGGGTCGCACCTCGCCGGCAGAGGGCGCGGACGGCCAGAACCGGCCAGGTGGTTTCCAAGCGAGTGGTCCCCAGCCCAGCCCGGGGCCAGGGGCCCCCACCAGCCCCCGGGCCACCCGGGGGAGGGGCCCACAGGGCGCCCCGGGGCCGGGGAGGGGGGACAACCCCTACACTCCCCTTAATAGATGTTTCGAACAGAACGTGTTCTAATTTTTCAGCGCTTACAAGAATTCACGCAAATAACCATGAGAAAACGACTGGGAGATAACTAATAAACTAATACACGACTAAAATTTTTTAAAACCCCTTTTAATGCAGTCGGTACCTAGGTAAAAAACAGAATAAATATATGAAAAATGTATATTGAGTTAAGCTAAAACACTTTTTTTTTTTTTTTTAAAACTATATAATACCTCTCTTGCAGCAGGTCTTATAAAAAACCAGATAAATCTGTCTATAAACGGGCTTGGGTTGCAAACCGGACCTTCTTGGACTCACCCCTAAAATATCTCATTTTTACATCAGGACCCCACTCCGGCTTACACTGAAATGTGATGCAGAAAGGAAAATACATACTAGTCACGTGTATTTTTAAGAGCAACAAGCCTAAATTGTAGCGTTTAAAAGGTATACGCATATGATACACACACCAGTTTTCAAGACCAAACCTAAACCCTGGATGCTTTCAGTCCCCCCCAAAGTCACAAATCCCCGGACTCACACTGAATGTCCAAAAAAAAAACACAGATAAGTCACGGGTTTATAAAACCCCAATTACCGGTTTTTAGGAGGGGATCATCCCCCTGTTTGGGGGAGTCCGGTTCAGCAGCCCGGGAGCAGGGGGGTCGGCCCCCCCGGGGGTTCAGTCTCTGTCCCCTGGGGCCCTTTGAAGAGGCACAAAATGCAAAATGATAAATTAGGGTAAAAAATTTTTCCAAATCTCCCTTTTTCCCAAATTTAAAAGTCTCCCCCGAATTATATTAATTACAGCTGTCACAGCCGAATCGAGAATAAAACCCCACCTTTTGTTGGGCAAAATCTGATTTATTAAAAGGAAAAAACAGTTTTATACTTCTATGTATTTAAAAACCATGATTTTTTGTCATTGGCAAAGGGTGTTTCTGAAAACCTCATAGTCTCCTGTATTACGAATTTGGGTAGGATTGGTTGATAAGAGACATTCGGAGAGAGAATTTTCTTTGGTTTCTTGAATAACTTTTCGGCGCAGCAGACATCATCCTTCCAAGTAAAGCGTTTAAAAAAAAATTGATACTTCGATAAGGATTATAGCAGTAAAAACAGTTTAAACAAACTATCTGATGAGCTTAATAAAAATGTAATAAAAAACAGCCCTTTGATGTTTTTTCCTTAAATGATCAACTTGATTGAGATATAAAATATATATAAAATAATATAATATAATATATATTATATATATAATATTATATAATATAAAATTTAATATATATATATTTTATTATATATATATATATATATATATAAATATATAAACACATACAGCAGTCCCCCGGGTTTAACAAACGGGAAATAGGGATTTGTAGGTTTGTTCTTAAGTTGAATTTGTATGTAAGTCAGAACAGGTATATTTAATTAATGTAATTCCAGCAAAAAGTTTTTTTTGGGATAGTACAGGAAACAGTTTTTAACATTTGTTTTGCTGTCTGTGCCCTTTTTTTAGAAGATTTTCACCTAACGTTCTAAATCTCATGTGCAGCTGTGGCATGCTGGCACTTGGTTATCATGTTGCGGGGACTCAGTGTTTGAATGTCAGCCAAAACCCATAAGTCCCGTTTGAAAACTAGGGGACGTAGTAAGTCGGAACGATTTTAAGTAGGGGACTGCCTGTATAATATATATATATATATATATATATATATATAAATATTAATATATACAAATAATATATATATGTCCTAAAACGTTTTAGAAACTCGTATAGTTATAGAAGTAGCTGTTGGGCCATTAGTATTAATTTTAATAACATTTTATTTTGTGTATTTTTTATTATTTTATTTTACATATGAACTTTTGGGGGGGCATTTTTACATCACTATTTTTTCCCCCTGATTTTTCTGTAACTGGGCTAAAATACCAGTTACAGGGGAAATCAGGAAAAAAAAATCCAGGGGAAAATACATCTCCTGCATTGATGGCAGAAGCCAGCAAGACCCAGCAAATCTTGCAGCAACTGCTCCCCAGCGGTCAGCTTACCATCGGGCCGGGAAGCAGGAAACTGGCAGGTTTTCTGCCTGTCTGTGTATACAGCACTCACTGAGTGCTGCACATACAACAAGCAAGAAGGCAAAGACAGAAATCTTTGTCTTCTCAGTGGCGAGCCACTTATTGCTGCGCTCTGCACAAAAGTTCCAGAATGTCCACTCATAATTAAACTGTTACCACCGAAAAATTTAAAATTAGCTGGTGTTTGGCAAGTAGATAAGAGTGTGTTTTCATCCTTATGCTCCAATTCAAAGTATTGCTTATTGGGTTGATAGACTACTTGAATGGGTTGGTAAGGACCGAGTAGTCATGGTGCATATTGATTAGAGATAGCAGTAGGTGAAAAGTCCTTATAATTATTTCAGCGCCTAGGCTCTAAGTTTGGGCAAAGCACATAAATGGAAACATAGTATTTTCTATTTACTTTACCCTGAACCACACCAGAGAGGCAGTGGGAGATCAGGAAGGTAGGACAAGTTGTCCAAGAACTGACCGAGGAAGGAAATTTTGTTTACTTTTTTGAAAATTGGCCTGGCTTCTCTAGAGTATGCAGGTTTTTTAAAAGAGTTGAATTGCACTTGAATGGTGAATGTGCATCTGTGCTTCGGGAGAGGCTGGCTAGGAGGATAGAGAAATGTAAAAGTTAGGAATTGCAGTGGAATCAACCACACATGTAAAGGGCAAGACATTTTACATCTCAAATTTACTCATGAAAATAGTGGTGGCAAATATAATAAACTAGAATTAATATTGTTAAAAAGAAATATGGTTAAATGATAGCTATAACTGAGGGGTTAAACATATTAACCATAATAATAATATAATATAAACCATATTAAAACCTGAAATCACAGAAAGAAGGCCATACTTACTGCTGCAAAGGTAGGTGAAAAATCTATTCCAAGCAGAAGGCAAAGAATTCCTCAGTGTTAAATAGGAGAAGGTATAGAATACTAATGAAACATCAGAACAGTAAAACCTGGAAATAGGTAGAGGTTTGCCTATATACCATATTTTTCAGACTCTAAGACTCACTTTGCCCCCAAATTTCGGGAGAGAGTAGGGGTATGTCTTAGAGTCCAAATGTACTATCTTGGGCGACAGGAGGCTGGAGAGGGATGACGTTGCTGGAAGCCGCCACTGGCTGATCAGTACAGTCAGCAGCCGCCACTAACAGCAGGGATGTAGCCGGCTGGACCTATCTAGAGCCCATATATGTGACAGAAATATGATGCGAAGTCTGTATGGGTAGAAGGACATGGAGAACAAAAATTGTACAATACTGATAAGGGATTTTCTAGATAACATGGAAGACAGAGACAAGTGCGTCCACTCTCCAGAGCAGGGACCATAGTGCGCATTGTGACAGTACCCCCTTCCTTAAGCTACTCCTCTGGGTCTCCTGGAGATGGAACCTGCAGATGAGGTCGGGAGTGTTGATGTTCTCTGTGAGCAACTGAGACCTCTCTTCAAGCCTGAGCCCCTTACAGTCCATGAAATAATAGGTCCTCCCTCTGCAATGCTTCTCTACAAGAATTTCTTGGACCTCAAAAATGTCATTAGAATCCGCTTCCGTGGGGGATGTCTTGGTTTCTTGAGAGAAGCGGCTGAGGACAAGTGACTTGAGCAGAGAAACATGGAAGAAGTTCGTGATAAGCATGGATGGAGGCAAAAAGAGTTTGTAGCAGACCGGATTGATTTGTTTGAGAACCGAAAAAAGGTCCAAAGAAATGAGGACTCAGCTTGAGGCTGGGAATTTAGAGATAGACAAATTTTGCAGACAGTCACACCTTATATCCAGGACAAATCACAGGAGGAGGTCTTTGCTTCCTTTCTGCTTGTATCTTGGTTTGGGAAAATGCTAGAAGGAGAGACTTCTGGGTATCCTGCCGGGTGCAGGAAATTTGTTGGACCTGAGCATCTACAGCTCGAACACCCGAGCTAGTATGCAGGGATAGAAGGGCAAGGATGTTGTCTGTAGACCACAAAGAATCGAGAGGCTCTGACAGAATCACAATTATGATGGTTGTATGAGCATTTTGCCCATGGAAGAAGGTTTCCCCAATTGTCTTGACGAGATGAAATTAAATGATAAAGAGGGTTCCCTAGGACTTGATTCACTCTCTCTACTTGTCTTGTCCAACTTGTCTTGTAGCTGGGAACAGAGTGCATGCCAGAACTTAGAAACAAATTGAGCTCCTCGTTCGGACACAATATGAAGAGGAAGTCCATGCAGGCAGAATGTTTGCTGGAAGAAATAAAAGGTGAGTTGCGGAACTGTAGGCAGACCTCGATGTGGTACAAAATGAGACATCTTTTAAAAACAATCTGTGACTACTCAAATGGCTGTGTGAATAGTGGAGGGTGGTATATCCATAATTAAGTCCATAGCAATATGGGTCCATGGTTTCTCAGGTACAGGCAAGGGATGAAGCAGTCCGGAGAGCTTGAGACGAGGCGACTTACTACAAGCACAAGTGCAACAAGAGAGAGCAAAATCTTTGACATCTTGAACAAGATTAAGCCAGCAATAGTGCAGTGAGATCAATAATAAAGATTTTTGAGTTCCCGGGTGACCGACTAGCTTGGACGAGTGACCCCATTTAAGAATTCTTTTCCCAAGAGGAATCCATTGGAGGTTGATGGGAACTGCAGTAATCAAGTGTTTCTGGAAAAGGAAAGTTCTGAGGTGTGGAACAGAGCGGGCGATATCCGAGGAGCAGGAGAGAGCATCCGCTTTCACGTTTCTCTCTGCAGGCCTAAAATGCTTTAGAAAGTCAAATAGAAAGAAGAAGAGGGGCCATCTAGGTTGCCGGGGATTTAACTATTGTGCAAGCTGGAGGTAGAGGAGGTTCTTATGGTCTGTTAAGATATTCACCAAATGATGAGCACCTTCCAAAAGATGACACCACTCTTCTAACGCCAATTCAATGGCCTGCAATTCTCATGTCCCAATTAAATAATTCCTTTATGCAGGGGAGAAGGTTTTAGAGAGAAAAACGCAGGTGATGGTCTAGCCTTTATAGAATAGAATAGAAGGATTTTTTGGAATCAGGGAGAGTTACAGTGAGTGCTGTGGCAAAAGTGGCCTTAAGACGGTCAAAGGATTTTTCCACTTTTGGCGGCCAGAGGTTAGTGTTGGAGTTCTTTTTTCATAGAGCCACTATAGGCACCATCAGAGTAGAGAAGTGGGGAATAAATTGCCGATAATAGTTTGCAAAATCCAGAAAGTACTGGATCACCCGAAGTCCTGTAAGTCTCGACTATTGAAGAAAAATAGACAATGTCACAGAATCCATTTGCAGACCTCTATCCAAGACAATGAAAACTTAGGAACGGTAGGCTGGTATGTTGAAATACACATTTCTCCAGTTTCGGATAGAGATGGTTGGCTCGTAAGCACCTGCGAACCAGCCGCACATGGTTACAATGAGACATAGGGTCAGGCGAAAAGATCAAGATGTCGTCAAGATATACTACGACACAAAGATTTGGAGGTCTCGGAAGACTTAATTGACAAAGTGCTGTAAGATGGCTGGAGAATTACAGAGACCAAAAGGCGTTACAAGATACTCAAAATGCAAAACTTGTCCCCTTCACATATACGAATCAGATTATGTGCTCCTTACAAGTGTAAACATAAACATAGTAGTCTCAGCAAAATTATACCAATACACTGGCGCGAGTTCCTGGAAAAAGTGACTTAATAAAAGGGTCCAGCGTCGGGTGATTGGTGATCAGCGGAACACTGGGGAATTGGATTCTTGTGGGGGAGGATGTCTTTATGAGATAAGTATGCAAGTTTATAGGTGAAAATGAGTGGACAGATGTAGTTTTTTCAGCCTTACAAACCATGTTACTTTGTTGATATTTAAAGAACACAAAATGTTGGCAATAAGTAAAAGTATGGTGCAAGGATCTATGCTGTATTATTTACAATTTTGCTCATGCAATCAATAGCAAGACCACAACCAGAGTCTGTTTTATAATAAAAAAAAATAAAAAAAAAAGATAAACTTTTGATTTCTATTGTTAAACTCCATGTATGGCACAATTAAAGTAAATTGCAGGGAATGACCTCATTCAAAGTAGACAATCCAGGTTCATTAAGGGACCTTAAAGGGGTATTCCCATTTCAGTTATTAGCTTTGAGCATGTAGGCAAAGGAAAATAAAGACTATTACCAAATACATTGCTTTTCTGATTTTGTTTCTCTTCAGTTAGATCTTATCTCCTGCTTTTGCACACCAGCTTCCCTAGACACCTCTGGACACCTCTCTCTGCTTTTACATGCTGCAGCAGTGGTGGAGATGTTGACATCATTCCCTGCACTGTTCCTGATCTTGAAATACAGGAGCTTGTTGAAATTATTTACTGACAAGCTCTAACTCTTGTGCACTACATTTTACAAACCTTCTGCACACATGTCACTGTAACAGGATCAGCTATGAATAGCAGCATTGATATGCCAATCACTGTTATAGAACCACTCACAGCCTAACAAGGAAGTGTGAGTTTGAAGGTAGCTATGGCTCTGTAAAACATCACAGTGAGAGAATCCAATTGATATGGCTGCTATGGCCATAGTTACACATATGGGAATACTTAACAATATTTTGGTGTTTAATAACAACAGCATGTGTATATAGAAGTACTCATACTATTGTACTTTGTAAATTTGCTAAAAATGTCAAACATGAATACAAAACATCTGTTAAAAAATGATAACAGTGAGGAAAGGTTGAGGCTGGTTAAGGTTAAGTACTTCCTTTATATTTCCAGTTCTTTTTAAATCCTACCTTTGACTCAAGCAGCTGCAGCAAACACTGTCACTAAACTAAAGTATGATTTGGCCTCGTTCACACGGCTTATTCTGGGACTGATTTCAGCCGTACTGCGCGCCGTATTTGCGTTCCAATACGGCTGAAATCAGTCCCAGCCATTACGGTAATCCACAGTTCTCATAGAGAACTATGGATTCCGTCTCCTCTACCCGCTCGGCGAATCCGCCGGGCGGGGAGAAAGTGACATGCACATTATTTACGGCGTGTACGCGCCGTGAATAATGAGTGTCTATGGGGCCGGCGAGCTGACGGCCCTCCGCCCTGCCCCCGCTTCACGGCTGCCGGCATAATTGCGGGGCGAAATCCGTCCCCGCAATTACGTCGGCAATAAGTCGTGTGAACATTGCCTTTCAGTTTGAAAGGGGTCTCCACTCTTTCAAAGTTCTGTGCAAATCATTTAAATGCAGTAGGATTTGTCACATACTAATCTTCTGTTGTAGATGTAAGGGTATGTCTACACAGCACAAGTTTTGGGTATGATTTTCAGCAGATTCAGTGCTTATAATCCGCTGAAAATCCAACTATAACCTGTGTTGTGTAGCCTTCAATAGAAAATCTGTTACTGATTTGTTACTGAGGGAAACCTAAATCCGCCAGGCATTTTTTGCGCAAAAACCATGCAAATAAAACAGCTGTGTGGCGCGGTCGAAAATCCAACGTTTTTTTCACCTTGCTGTATTGACTTAGCCTAAAACCTGTGTAAACCAGTCTCCGATACTTTCATATAGTTCTGCTCCTGTTTTGCTACCATTTGTGTGACATTTTGTACTCTTAGCAAGCAGCTACCTCCTGTCTCCCAATAGTATAGGATGTCACACATCACTCTGTCAGGACTACATTTACACCACATAAGTATTACATAGTATTAGTAAATGTGTCCCAATAAAAAATGTTTCAGATTTATCAGTCACTCATACTATATAATAGATCTGGTTCATGTTTAGACACTTTTGTCTAATGTTATCATCTATTAGTTGGCTTAGCTTATTTTGGTGCAGTTTTTTGGTGCACAGTGCAGGGTGTTAAGCCATGTCTCTTTCCATAGTCATGTCCCTTCCCATGAAACCACACTCCTGCTGCTGGACATGGTAGAGAAGTGCCTAAAACTGTCCAAGACACATAATTGCTATTGCCCTAGTTAATGTGCCTCGATGTGTTCTCCTCCAATTTCTGCATATTACATAACAATACAGGAAATATGCATATACATATTATAATAGCAAATCATCTTTTTACGGATCAGTTCTCAATTACTTTTTTGAGGCTAGTTCAACATACAAAGTAATTACAAAAAAATAAAATAAATAAGATTCTATTTTATGTATTTACAACATTCACAGACAAGATCTGTTATTTTACAAGGTGTATGTGCTGCCTGAAGGGCTATTAACTGAACTGAACTTTTTTACTTAGCTCTGCCCCTATCCATTGCATATTTTAAATGCTGTGTGAGTAATGATATCCTACTAACAGACTACTTGCTGGTCTTAGAATTCTAATTTGAGGTTCTTGCACTCTTTATGAGAGTCTTGGGTATCAGAATTCCTCTCTCAGCAGCTAGACTTGCTGTTTTCTTTCCATAGACTAGCAAGGCATATCTTGATAAAATGCTTGTACTTCTCATAGTGTACAATCTTGCCTTATTCAGTACCCCTGGCTTGATCTATCTAGGTTAACTGGATTTGTGCCATAAAGGACATCAGATCTGTAATGTCATTGTAGATTATGTTATTTCTTACAATTCCATGTCTCTGGGAATTTGGTGACATTTGTCTTTTACTGGTCTCATACTATACAGTTATTGGCTTGAATATTTTATTATTGCATATTTTTAGTGTTAATTAATCTTTTATAAAGTGAAGATTTTCCTTTTAATTAAACCCTGATATAAATCTGAAAATTAGTACTTTGCACTACTTTATTGCAAATTACTACTTGGAAAAGAGAGGTCAAAGAAGCATGGTGCTGTTGATCCTGAGTGTGTGTGATAGTATCCATTATAGGTTTGTGATGTTATGGTGAAGGGCCTAGTGGTGAATACCTCACTGGAGGGGATGGTGCAGCAAGAAGTGTTCACAGTCTGTTGTGTTCTAGAACTCGGAAACACTGACAAGTGACACCTCAAATTCTCACTTGAAGGCACTTGAAGGTGGTCCTGATATGGTTGTATTCAGTATACAATCTAAGGGCCTCATGTATGAGTAAAGCAACCAGTCAGAACCCCCTTTTTATTTTATATAGTGCTCTGTGGAAAATGAAAAGGGGATCTCTGATTGGTTGCTATGGACAACAAAGAAAGTCTTAGACCTAGACAGTTTTCATACATGTCCCCCTAGGTCTCTATATGATAATACCAAAGTCTCAAGTTGTAAGTTCGCTCTGCTTGCACCAAGGGGGAAAAGCTTTAATCTCACTCATGTACCAGAAATTTGAAGCTGTATCTCTTCGGCTGATCTGATACTCAATAGACACACTCAGAGCTGTTTTAACACTTAGGTGGGCTTAATCTGACAGTGTCCTCTTCTGAACATTATTATCTACCAATGTCTATATTCTTAATTAAACATAAAAACAATTATATCTGAGGAAAATCCCATCTGGATGTTTTCACAGAACCTGATCTTCACAGCTGGCTTCATGCTCACACTTTCTCTGCAGGCTTTGAGCAGTTCTACAACAATAATTGACATTACTACTCTGTTAGTTCCTATTCCTAGCTGCGCATTTTAGAAGGACATAGGTGATGGAGGGGTTTAAAAAAATACACTGTCCAAGCAGGATGTCTAGTTATACATGTCAGCTAGCAGACCTTGTATTTGTCATAAGTAGTGTTGAGCGATTGCGTTGGCTATCGAGATCGTATCGCTTGTCCATAGGCGCGGCTGGGACGGGTGCCGACTATCGATAAGGTTTTTTCGATAGTGAGCATCGATTATGAGCGATGTTCTACCATTAAAGTCTATGGAGAGCACAACACCTTCATATTTACACCCAAACAAGGCTGGAAGCTGAAATTAACATCCCTACATCAAATGGATACGTCCTACATCTTAGGCAACACACATAGGTTATAAAAGTCAAAGAATAAAGTCACAACAATTTACTATCCCTGTCTTGTACCACATGCCTACCCTTTAAAAACCTCATCACCCACAAATAAAAAGTGCCAGAAAAGCAGTATGATATTGAACATCATGTTACTTGAACTGGACATTGAAATCCCTGTCCAGAACTCAGCATGAGCCCCAAACCTGCATGACCCCCACAATTTAAAAAGTGCCGAAAAAGAGTCTGTCACACCACCATTTTAGTTTCACTGGAACATGACTAATACCTGTCCTGGGCCACAGCATGAGCCTCCAAACCTGCATGACTCCCCACGATTTAAAAAGTGCCGAAAAAGGAGTCTTTTTTTCAACCACCTATTTTAGTTCAGCATGACATTGACTATACCTGTCCCTGGGCCACCGCATGAGCCCGCAAACCTGCATGACCCCCACATTTAAAAAGTGCCGAAAAAGATTCTTTTCATCAACCACTATTTTTTAGTAGTGTACTTGACATTGACTATACCTGCCTGGCCACAGCATGAGCCCCAAACCAGCAAGACCCCCCATTAAAAAGTGCCGGAAAAAGGAGTCTTTCAACCACCATTTTAGTTTCAACTGACATTGACTATACCTGTCTGGGCCAACAGCATGGAGCCGCCAAACCTGCATGACCCCCACATTTAAAAAGTGCCGGAAAAAGGAGTCTTGTTCACCCAACCCACCATTTTTAGTTTCACTGGACATTGACTTTACCTGTCCCTGGGCCACAGCATGAGCCCCAAACCTGCATGAACCCCCCACATTTAAAAGAGCCGGATAAAGGAGTCTTTCACCACCATTTTATTTTTCACTGGACATTGACTATACCTGTCCCTGGGCCACAGCATGGACCCAAGGGGCCGAGTTACAGGTGGGAGCGGTGAAAGCCCAGGCTGGCGTCCGTCATCTATTAACACGCAGGTTAAATGCCCTGATGACCGCAGCAACGAAAACTGTCGTGCAGAAGCAGAGAGTGCGGAAGCGGAAGTGTGAGAAGGTCCAGCCTTCCTCTGTACCAGTAAATACCCTGGGTAGCGCTTGCCCCTTCCGTATGAGGTGTGGACCAATAGACTATCAACGTTGGAGAATAACATGGGTGGTTAACTGCTCCTGTTTACGTAACCCAGTGACCCTTTATCTTGGCATTCTATTTTCTCATTTACTCAACGTGCTGGAGGAAATGGCTCTCTGTACTTGTTTCCGTCTGTGCCCCATACTCCATGTACTCTAATAACCTACATCTGTCAACGGTTTTCCTGTACCCTCCCTTGTACAATTCAGAGAATTTTTTTTTAAACACTATTTTTGTACATGCAAGTTGTTTTAGTTATCTTTAATTTCTAGAAAACACATTTTTAAAAGTAGGATTGAATCCCACCATGGTTCCCTTATGTTTCTTCTATTCTTTTTTTCATTGTATTAAATGGTTGTCTCAATACAGGGATTGATAGCATAAGTAAAGATCTTCAAAGAACAAGTCATTTTGCAATATGTTTTCCCATTAAACAGTGTCCTACCTATTTCCTGTTTTGAAAGCACCATTCACCCTTGAGCCACCGCTGACAATTGTGCAGATCAAATTGTCTGTTTTATAAACAACATTTTTTATAATAGGACCTGTAGTATAGCTTGCATGTACACAGCGAAATGCCCCCCATAAAATCAAAGCATGACCTTGACCACTTTGGCAATTGTGAAGAAACAAATGAGTCTGTTAGAAAACAACTTTTTTAGAATAGACCTGTAGTATAGCTGCATGTCCACACAAATGCCCCCAAAAATTCAAAGCATGACCCCTTGAGCCACTTGGTCAATTGGAAGAACAAATTCTGTTAGAAACATCATTTTTATAATAGCTCTGTTAAAAAAAAGTATTTGCTTGCAGTTTGCATAAGCGCATGACCCAAAAAATTATAAAAAATGACCCTTCTCAGCCACTGTTAAAAATTGTGAGGGAAAAATGCCACTTAGAAGGCACATTTCCAATTCAAAGGACCATAATTATAGAATGTAACTCACAGCAACGACCCAAAATAAATTATAAATATGACTTCACAGCCACTAATAAAATTTGTGAGGGAGAAATGCCACTTAGAAGTCACATTTTCTGAGTTCCAAAGACCATGATATTGCTGTATCCTCACAGCTACATGACCTCAAAAACCATTGACAATGTTGAAAACATCTTAGAGAAATAAGTGAGTAATGGAATACGAGTGTTGTCATGAAACCTTTGCTGTCTTTTACAGTCTCCTCACAGCAAAACCTCAAAAATGAACTGTTGGAAAAGAGAATAAATAATTGCAGTAAGAAATGATCATTTTAAAAAAAAGTTTTCAAGAGGACCAGTTTCTGTTTGAAAAAGGAATTGAGTAGAACCGGCAACTAATCGGAGACCTCCGGCAATTGGGGGGCCGACAACATCATCAGAGAACCATGCCTGATTCCATCTTGATAAAGTCAACGATCCACATTAGATCTTGGAAATCCGGATGCGTTTGTCCTGTAATGACTACCCTCCAGCTGTTGCTGAAGGTCCCGCCTCAGTAAGTAAGACGCAGGCCTGGCTGAGCCATGACAACACCTCTAAGGCGGACGAGCCACTCGGCATTTTCGTCCATTTTTGGATACCCAGAAGTCTATTTTGGGTCCGGAAACACAAGCAAAAAACATCGGTGTTGGAACGCAGATATCGTGCATCCATGATCATAAGCAGATCTCTGTGTGTTGGATGTGTGCCCTTGCATTGCATGCGTTGGTGAGGTGGTAAACAAAGATGCCAGAGGTCCACCCCATTAGGCTTTTCTGCCACCTTGCCTGTCTGTGCGCTAACGCCTACTTGGCACTCTTACTGCTGTCCTTCGCTGATGTGTTCCATTCCGTGCATTTGTGGGGGAACGGTGAGCAGACGCAACAGATGTCTCCAGGTTGATCAATCAGGCCAGGTCTCCATTTCCCTGCATATTAATCTCGATTTGGGTGTGTGGGAAGGAAAGTGCTGATTTTTGTTTTGTACCGGGGGATCCAGGAGTGGCCACCCAGTAAACTGTTTGTTGATTTTGATGGCCTTAATGCGAGGATCTGTTGGAGGAAAATGGAGCATCCCAAGCACTCATGTGAGAGATGGAGCCTTGATTTCCCAACCTCTGGGTCGATGTGCACTAGCAAACTGATCTTCCCTTCCCTCATCTTTCTCCTCCGCCTCAAAGTCGCGCAAACCTCTTTTCCAAGGCAAGGACGTCGTAAACATCGGTGTCTAGGAATACCTCCTCCTCCTCCTCCTCTCCGCTGCCACCGGCACACGCTTCAACACAGCCCTGGCTTGCCTGAGAATGATGCACCCTGAAGCTGATGCGCCACCTTGCTCTAGCTCAAGTGGACTCCCGAACCACGCCTAAAGAATGACCGATGAAATAGTAACTGTCCGGCCGTTGGTGGATTTGACGAGAGAAAGGCTCGCGTGTCCGCATCTGGTTGTCCCCCGCTCCTCCTCCGTCTCTGGCCGGATTACCTGTTATGTTTCAGAGTGTCCAACGATCGTTTCCAGAACTAAGATCACCACAATGCTCATGCTGACAAAGGGCATTTCCGCACAGACTCATTTTGGTGGCTTCTTCAAAACTGGCAAGGATGGTGCAAGCTCTATTCCACCTGCCTCCACTCGCGGTGGTTCAACACCCCGAGGGTCCGTACCGCTGTCTTGTTCAGGGCCATGTGTCACTTCGTACTGCGTAATGGCATTGCGCTTCTGCCACAATCGCTGTGGAGCAATGTGGAGGGTGAATTCCAGCGTGTTAGCCACGTCAACAATGAGAACGGTTGACGGGAGGCCGAGGCTGACGAGCCAACGCAGCCAGAGCTGGAAGAAGGCAGGGAGGCGAACGGCGGAAGTGCTGAACTCAGACCTCGAGGCCTTCTTCATACAGGACAGATCCAACCCGGTAGCGATTCTTAAGAAAATTTCTGGAACGACAAAGTTCATGACAGGTGCCAGGCAAGGGATGTGCACCAGCCTACCGATCTTAAGGCGGCCATCAGATTTCGCCCTTATCGCACACACGCACCCTTGCTGGCACAAGGTTCTTGGTCACCCAGCCAGCCGCTCGGTCTCGTTGCTTAGAGCCGTCCACTAGCTCCTGACCTGAGTGTGACGGTCTCCTAGGCGAGATTAATTTCAACACGGCCTGTTGTCCTCTGGGCACGTGATGCCACCAATAGGACCTTGGGGAAAGAAGCCCTGCACCATCCCTGCAGTTTTGAAGAGCCGTGCGCCGAGCCTGAGAGCCACCGTCAAACCCCCAGAGACATCCACCCAGCTCACCCAGTGAGCTGTCCTGAGATAAAGCGGCCTGGCCGGGCTTCAAGTCCCATGTTCCGTGGTGAGAGGACTTTTCCTCCCTCCGGACACAGAATGCAGACAAAAACGCGCTTGAAATTTTAGATGACCTTGGCTGCATGGCAGGGACGGCTTTTCTGGCAAAGAAATGCCTGCTCGGCATCTGGTAATTGAGGGCAGGCGAGGGCCATGGACGTGGCAGAACCCCAAATCTTTTGTCCACCGGGAACGGAAACAACTTTTAAAAAGGGCCCAAAAGCCTGGAAATGCCACTTTTCAGGTTTTTGGGCCCTTTGGGGAGGGTTTTGGGTTTAAAGTTTTCCCTTTCGGTTCCCAAACCGGGAAAGACAGAAGGCTGGCTGCGGGCGGGCCCGGGCTGTAGGGTTTTTGCAGGTGGGTAAAACGGGGGGAAGGGAAAAGGGGGTAGGAGGGGGTCTCTGGGGGGGTGCTGGTGGTCCTCGGGCGACGGGGGGAGGCTGAAGCGGAGGCTGATCCCTAAATCATGACCCCGAGAGACATGGGCAGCGGAGGAACGCTTGGGGGTGGGGGGAGGAGGAGGAGCGGAGACAAAAGGGGGGTGACATTTGGTTTTGGGGCCCCGGGCGTGGGGTTGGGCCCTTTTTTTTGGCCAAGTTTTTCCCCCCATTTCAACTCGCATTCGCTGCTGTGATAACATTTTGGGGGGGTTTAAACCACTTTAAGGTTCTTCCCTCTACTTTTTGCTTTTAAACGGCAAAGGCGGAAATATGACATCGCGGGGTGAATCAAAAGGTTTTGCCAAAAAAGGGCCCAAAGGCTTGAGAGGCCCCGGCCTTTTTTTTGACGGCGATAAGCTGGGGACCCGGGGTTTGCGCTGACCGGGGGCGGCCCAATCAAATCAGCGGATTTTCTGCAAACCCCCTCTCCCTTTTTTGTGGCGGGACCCGAAATTGACACTAACCCCATCTTTCCCCCCGCCGTCCACTGATGAAGCGCCGCAAAAAAAAAATTCTCCCCGGAAAAAACCCCAGGATGGACCCCGCAATGTCGTCATCATCATCATCATAAACCACTTGGTGACGGGCCCTCCTGACTTTCTGCATCCAAAGTTTGCGGGCTACAACAAGGGGCACTGCAAGGCGTTGCCGACCCCCCGGGAAAATTTTTGCCGATTCCCCGGCTTCCTTCACCTCCTCTGGGGGCATCAAAAACGGGGCGTCAAGCAGACAAAATCATCCTTTTGGGATTTTTTAAACATGCCTTCTGCCCCCAAACCCCGCTTTTTTCATCAAAGAGGTCTTCAGAAAAAGGTTTTTATCCACAGGGGTGGGTACACGAGTTGACTTTTGGGCTGTTTTCATTTTGGGGACGGATCCCTGTTTGATGCGATGACGACTTTTAGGCCTTTGACTGGAGGACGAGGAGGTAAAAACTGCTAGATTGCGGGTTTGGCATTAACCACTGAAGGACAGATTGGGGGACATGTTGGGTTATTTAAAATTTAAACAGGCCCTGAACCCAGCGATGAAAATGCCTAAACAGCCCTTTGCAACTAAACATCCGCTGGCATGCTTGTTGCCCGCCAGAAACTGGAAGGAGCACCTTCTTTTTCGTACCTCTACCTCCATGTGCTACCCCCCCTTTTGCCGTTTACCACCTGCATTTCGCCCCAAAGGCCCCGAAATATAAAAATTTAAAGAAGGAAATGGAAAAAGTTTTGGAAGTTTTCTTAATTAAAAGACGGCAAATCACAGCTATTCTAAAAATCCCTCAAACAAAAAAAAAAGGGCGGAAACAAAAAAAACCCAGAAACTTAGAAAAAACCAAAAACCAATTTTTAAGGGGAAAAAATTTTTTCCAAAAAGAAACCCTTTTAAATTTCAAGTTTTAAAGGGAAAAATTGGGGAAAATAAAAAACATAGTTTTTTTATTTAAAAAATTTTTTTGAAACCTTTAAATTTCCCACCGGGGGAAATAAAGAATTGCTTTTTAAAGTTTTAACGTAGATTTTGCCAAAAAACAGTATTTGGGGGTTTGCGAAAAAAGTCAAAAAACCCAAATCTTTAAAGTTTTTGGGAAAAACAACAACTTTTAAAAAATTTGGGGGCAACCTTTTTAAAAAATTTTTTCCAAATTAAAAACACAAAAGGTTTTTTGAAAAAAAAAGAATTTTTTGCCCCCCCTGTTTTAAGAATTCTGAAATTTAAAATGCAGCGTCAATGACAGTACGGGGTGCGCAAAAGAAAAAAAACCAAACTTTTATGTTTTTTTTAAAAAAAACGGAAATTTTTTTGCACCTTTAAAATTCCCCTGTGGTGAATATAGAATTGCGTTTTAAAAATTTACCGAAACCGGCGTCAATGAACAGTACGGGTTGCGCAAAAGTCAAAAAACACGAAACTGTTATTTTTTGTATAATAAACTTTTTTTTTTTGCACCTTCCCAATTTCACCTGTGGTGAATATAAATTCCCTTTTTAAGATTTACGTAAAATCTGCGTCAATGAACATTACGGGGTCGAAAAAAGTCAAAAAACACGTAATTTGTTATGTTTTTGATAAATAAACGGTATTTTTTTGCACCTTTAAATTTCCCCTTTGGGTAAATTTATAAAATTTGCTGTTTTAAGTTTTTACGTAATGCTCCCGAAAAATGAATTTTTACTGGGTCGCAAAAGTAAAAAAACCCACGTAACTGTTATGTTTTGATAAAATAAACTGTAATTTTTTGCACCTTTAAATTTCACCTGGGGAAAAATAAAAATGTTTTTTTAAAAAGATTTACGTAGATGCGCGTAAATTTAAACAGTACGGGGTTGCGCAAAAGTCAAAAAACACTTTAACCTTTTGGGGGTTTTTCTAAATAACGGTATTTTTTGCCCCTTTTCAATTCACCTTTTGGGAAATAAAAATTTGCGGGTTTTAAGTTTTACGTAGTGCTGGGTCAATGAACATACTGGGTGCGCAAAAGCCCAAAAAACACGAAACTTTTTATGTTTTGTTATAATAAACGGAATTTTTTTTGCACCTTTAAAATCACCTGGGGTTTGAATATAGAATTGCGTTTTAAAAATTTACGTAGATGTTTGGCGTCAATGAACAGAAACGGTGCGCAAAAGTCAAAAAACACGTAACTGTTATTTTTTTTGATATAAAAAAACCGGAAATTTTTTGAAACCTTTAAATTTCCCCCTTTTGGTGAATATAGAATTGCTTTTTTAAAAGATTTATTTAGATGTTTGCTCAATGAACAAAACTGGGTGCGCAAAAGAAAAAAAACCCACGTAACTGTTATTTTTTGATATAATAAAAGTTTTTTTTTAGCACCTTTCAATTCACCTGTGGGTGAATATAAATTGCTGTTTTAAGTTTTTACTGGGATCCTGCTTAAATAAACCATTACGGGGTTGCGAAAAAATTTCCAAAAAAAAAACGAAACTGTTAGTTTTGGTATAATAAACTTTTTTTTCCCCTTTTCCCAATTTCACCTGTGGTGAATATAGAATTGCTGTTTTAAGTTTACTGAGATGCAGCGTCAATAAACAAAACTGGGGGGGAAAAAAGGGTCAAAAAAAAAGAACTGTTATTTTTTGTAAAATAAAGGGTTATTTTTTGCCCCTTTTCCCAATTCACCTTGGTGAATTTAGAATTGTTTGTTTTAAGTTTTTCCCGTAAAAGCTGCTAAGGGAACAGTATTTGGGTGCGCAAAAGGTCAAAAAACACGTAACTTTTTATGTTTTGATATAAAAAAACCTGTTTTTTTTTAAACCTTTCAATTCACCTGGGGGGAATAAAAGAATTGGGGTTTTAAGATTTACTTAGATGCGCGTCAATGAACGTCCCGGGTCGCAAAAGACAAAAAACACGAAACTTTTAAATGTTTTGAAAATAAAAACTGAATTTTTTTTGCCCCTTTTCAATTCCCGGTGGGAATAAGAAATTTGCTTTTTTTAAATTTACGTAATCCCTGGGGTCAATGAACAGTACGGGGGTTGCGAAAAAAGTCAAAAAAACACAACAGTTTTTGTTTTGTATAAAAAAACGGTATTTTTTGCCCCTTTCAATTCACCTTGGTGAATATAAAATTTTGCTGTTTTAAGATTTACTAATGCGGCGTCAATGAACGGGTATTTGGGTTGCGAAAAAAGTAAAAAAAAACACGAACTGTTATTTTTTTTGTAAATTTAAAGGGTTTTTTTTTTGCACCTTTCAATTCACCTTTTGGTAAATAAAAGAATTGCTGTTTTAAGATTTACGTAGATGCTGGGGCAAGGAACAGTACGGGGCGCAAAAGTCAAAAAACCCGTAACTGTTATGTTTTGATAGAATAAATTTGTTTTTTTTTGCCCCTTTTTCAATTCAACCTGTGGGGGAATTTTAGTTTTTGGGCTTTTTTTTAAAAAATTTTACGTAGTTTGCTGGCGTCAAAAAAAACATAGGGGGTGCTCAAAAGAAAAAAACCCACGTAACTGTTTTTGTTTTGATTATAAAAACTGTATTTTTTGGCACCTTTAAATTCACCTTTGGGGAATTAAAAATTTGGGCTTTTTTAAAATTTTTTACGTGATTCTGCGTCAATGAACAGAAAGGGGTGGGGGCAAAAGCCCAAAAAACCCCTAACTGTTATTTTTTTTGATATAAAAAACTGTTTTTTTTGCCCCTTTTAAAATTCACCGTGGTAAAATAAAAAATTTGGGCTTTTTTTAAAGTTTACGTAGATGTGCGTAAATTTGAACAAAACGGTGCCCCCAAAAGCCAAAAAAACCACGAAACTTTTTATTTTTTTCGTATAAAAACACGGTTTTTTTTTGCCCCCTTTCAATTCACCTTGGTAAAATAAAAGAATTGCTGTTTTAAGATTTACGTAGATGCGGCAATGAAAAATATTTTGGTGGGGCAAAATTAAAAAAACACGTAACGTTAGTTTTGATATAATAAAGGGGTTAATTTTTTGCACCTTTAAATTTAAACCTGGGGTGAATATAAAAATGGCTTTTTTTAAAATTTTAAACTAGTTTCGGGCGTCAATAAACAGTACTGGGGCGCAAAAGTAAAAAAACTTTTTAACTGTGATGTTTTTCTTTTACATACACGGTTTTTTTGGGGCAACAAACAACCTTGCTGAGTGCTGACTACAAGATTGCGGGAAATTGAATTTTTAAGTGCAAGGTTGAAATAAAAACAGTCCCGGGTTTAAATTTGGGTTAAAATTGAACACCTATCGAAATGTATACTGAAAATAAAAGTGGATTTTTTCAGCTAACAAAAAGGGGCCGCAGTTTAATAGAAATGATGTTTAAACCCTTTTAAAAATTCAGACTGCGGCCCCCAAAATCCAGGAAATACTTTAATAGCAAAAAGTTTTAAAAATTTTTGATATTCCCCCTAAAAAACTAAACTAAGCTTGGTGAAAAATTTTATCCAATGTTCTTTATAGATAGAGCTTGTCCCGTGTTTCGCCCCGGGGGGTGGGGGGGGCCCCCCCCCCCCCGCTCCCCCGCCGTGACTTTAAAAACCGGGAAAAAAATGCGCTTTAAAATTCCTAGCTAACTACATAAAAAACTTCAAATTTTTCTAATATAAATAAATTGGAAAGGGTCCCCAGCTAATAGCAAGGGGTTTTTCTGTGCAGAAATAAAAAAATTTCGCTGAGCTGTGTGGCCCACAAAGGGCCAAACGCACCTCCTTTCCCTATGAGAGCTTTAGAGACAAATGAGGCTGAAAAAGGAAAAAGCTGTTCTATGTAAAACAGGGCCCCTGTTTATTTTTTTCCCGCCAATCGCCCAAACCCTAAAACATCCCCCGTCATAAGGGCGGGACACACATCTCATCCGGGTCTATTCTAAAAACTGATTTGCTTTCCGCCAAAAAAATTTCAGGAACGCCGAAAAAGGGGCGATCTTAATAGATGATGGCCCCAGATTTTAAAACCCTTTAATTTATCGCATGTCCCGGAAAATTGATCAACCCTAAAAACCTTTCCGATTTTTAACTTTTGTCGATAAAAAAACGCTCAACAAATAGTCATAATTTAAAAGGGTGCCAAGATGACAAAGTGATTCTTTACATTCCCACTCATTTGGCACTTACATTCAGGGGTTCCATAGGAATAAACAGGGCCCCATACAGCCCAAATTTTCGGGCCCCCTTTCGTCCCCCAAAAAAAAAAAAAAAAAAACGTAGAGTGGGGGGTGGGGCTTTTTTTCAGATTTAAATTGTGATATAATTTTTTTTTCCCAATCGTGTACTTTTAAAAATGACACTGGAAAAATAACTAAGCACTCCCCTGCACTGCAGTAAAATTGGGCATTCTAGTGACCTATTACACTCTTTCCCGCTGGGTACAGTTAGGGCCCTTCCCTTTGGGAAGCCATACATCCTGCAAAGTTTCTGTGCTATAAAAAATTTGGGAAAAAATTCGGGAGGAAAACAAACCGGAAAAGCAAAAAAAGCATTAAAAACAAAAAATTTTGTGCCCCCCCCCCCCTCCTTACCTACTAAAGTAAAAATGTAAGCAAATATGTGTTCCCCTTTTCCCGTCCCCGGGAGATGGGTGGCCCCCCCGGGACATTTTTTTACCCTAATATGGTAAACCCCCGGGAACCAAAGACACTCCTCGAGGGACACCAAAAATGTCCCGATTTTTCACCCAAATTGGGGCCTGGGCCCGGTACCCCGCGCAGGTAGAAGGTTTTGCCCCCCTCTGGGCCCAAAACCCCAGCCCACTGCCCAGGGGAAAAAGCCATCAACAGCACAGACATAACACATCTTATTTTATTTTAATCAATCTATCACCCATTCATATCCCATGCATCTTTAAACTCCTATTTATCTTCAAAAAATCTCTCCAAATCAATTTTTTCATATCTCTCTATCTTTATATCTCTCTATCTTTTATTTTCCAATCTATCTATCTATCCCATATCTATCAAACTCCCCAAACTATCTCTATCTATCATCATCAACTTTATATCTATCTCCTATCTATCTATTCTATCTATCTATCTATCTTCCCATATCTTTCCCATTAAAACTATCTAACTATCATCAAACAAAATCCTATCTATCTATTTAAACTCCTATCTATCTATCTAACTATATTTTCTATCTATTTCCTTTTATTCTATCTTTTCAAACGATATCCCATAAAATCTAAACAAATTTTTTCCTTTTATTGGGGCCCCATCCTTTTTCCCACTATCTATCTATCTATTATCTATCCCCATATAAAAATATATATAAAATATATATATTAATCTCCCCCAATTCCCATCTATCTTAACTACAAACAACTTTTTATCATCGATTCGATCATCATCATCCTTTTATCTATCTATCTATCTATTCTATCTAATCATTTTCTATCTAATCTGTAAAAT
Organism: Phyllomedusa bahiana; assembly: GCA_025379985.1. Classification (NCBI taxonomy): domain Eukaryota; kingdom Metazoa; phylum Chordata; class Amphibia; order Anura; family Hylidae; genus Phyllomedusa; species Phyllomedusa bahiana. The sequence continues at coordinate 49,781 of JAODAL010009002.1, forward strand.
TCAAACCATCTCATATCTATCTATCCCTCTGTATATAATTTGCAGTTTGACAATTTTATAATTTTTGGCTAGTTTTAAAAACCATTTTTACACACACTATATAAAAAAATAATTTTACAACACGTGCTAAAAACACACTTTATACACACATTTTATACAGGCCACAAACACAAACATAAAATACCCCATGCTATATACACAATTTATTTTTTACAATACACAGTATAAATTATACATGCAGAAAAATTTTAAAAAAACATTCAATATATACCTCCCCAAAGTAAATAGACAAAACCAGCATATAAATAAATACAGTAAAATACAAAAATCCATGCCCAGTATATTTCAAAACATCCATATACATAAAAAACACATTTTCCGGGATACAGTATACACACATTCCCTTCAAAACATAGTTTAAAAAACAATTCATCCCCACATAGAACACACAACCAGCAACCCAAATATAAAATTTCACACATCCATTCACACATAGTAAATAACCCAAAACCATTCAAAGCACACATAGTATAACACACATAGTTTTTCACACAAACCAGGGACACTAAAATACACACATTCATGCACACATATTTTAAACCACACATTCATGCACCCCCATAGTATATTCACACATCCAGCACCCATACTTTTATACACACACATTCATGCCCCAAAATAGTATATCACACATCCCTTTCACACTAATACACACATCCATTTCCACCCTAGTATACACAAAACACTGTAAAAAACAAACCCTGCACATTTTAAAAATATCCCACATAAAACACATTCATACAAAGTGCAAACAAGACACAAATTTTCTTTTTCTAAATATGTTAAAAAACCCAACAGCCCTGCGGGCCCCTGCACTCCTGGGCCCCCCTCTGCCCATTGAAATGGCCCCCTCCCTCCCCTCCCCCTCACAGGGCCCCCTTTTTCTCTAAAACAAGGGACCAGTGACGCTGCCGGGCTATTTTCCCTGCGGAGGCCCCCCTCCCCCAGTGTCCCCCAGCAGCATTGCAGTTTCCTGGCCGGGCACTCCCCCTGCCCCCTTTGTTTTCCCAGAATGCTAAAAAAAAATTTTAATCTGTTTAAGCTCCCTCCCCCCAAAAGGGGGGGAGCCCACGGGTTCAAGTTATTCGCATCCCACGCACACCCCGACAGAGGAAGGGGCCCGGCTCCGGGTACAGCCGCCGGGAATCAGGGACATAGAAAATTTCGGGCCCGTTTGCGCAGCTTTAGCCGGAGGCCGGGCCCCCTCCTTCCCTTTCCCCCCCCCCACTAACTTTCCAAAACACAATCACCCTTTTTTAAAATGCGGGGGGCGAAGGGGGCAGCAGTGCGGGGCACGGGGGCCCCCCCCCACACCGCCCCCCCCTTGCCCCGGGCCGGGCCCCCAGGCCCTTTGTAGAGCGCGGGCTTCGGCTGCGCCGTGCTCTTCTGTGCTATGTGTGAAATAAGCGGGCCTGCTTGAAGCGGGCCCCTTATTTATCCGGGCCCCATACAGGAGTACCGGCTGTACCCCCTGTATGGCGGCCCTGCTTACATTGAAAGATAAGTGTCACCCCGCAGCCCTGACAGCACAGCACAGGGCTGCTGATCTCTCTCGGTGCGTTAACCTAAAAAGGTTAAAGTTTCTGTCAGTAAGAAAGATAAAATGTGTCCTTTGATTGGAGCTGTTTACTTTCTCTCTTCCTCTTTCTCTTCCTCTTCCATTTTTTCAGCCATGACTTTCCTTTGTACAGTTTGATGTCCAGACATCTTTGGTATCTCAATTCTCCAGCAATTACGATACATTTTTCTCACTTCTACAAAAACTCACATCTTGCTGCCTTCCCTGCTGTGCCTGTTGCTGTGCTATAGTTGTACCAGTTGTACTTCAGAAAGCTGTAGTTTCATTTAGTCTGCCCTTCATCTTACACAGATTGTTGGTTATGACTAGAGATGGGCGAATTTCTCAAAATTCGGTTCGCTCACTTCGCCTAATTTCCCGACAAAAAATAACTTTGTTCCGAATTACATCGGGACGAATCATGTTAAAAAACAGCTATTTCCAGGCTGCACAGAGCCTGCAGGGTGCTGTAGAACATTGTGCCATGCTTAAATATGCAGAGGTAACTTGGTTTGGTCTTCATACAATGTTGTGTTTTAGTATGACACGCACATGACTGCCGCCGCTCTTAGAATCGCTTCACTATAAAATTCCCTGGGCACTTAAGAGGGCAAAACTGACCAAAAAACTAAAGGGGGAATGTAGCCTGATAAAGTCATGGCAGCGACAGCTGGAAAAAAACAAGCTGAGGGCTCAGGTGGCAACATCAGTGACAGAGTGTGGAGGTGACGGCGGCAGCCACAGCAGCATGAGGTCAGACAGTGGCACAATGACATTCTGGAGGTGGCAAAAACAGGAGTAGGCCACAGAGTGGCACAATGACAGAGAGTGGAGGTGACGGCGGCAGCAGCATGAGGTCAGACAGTGGCACAATGACATTCTGGAGGTGACAAAAACAGGAATAGGCCACAGAGTGGCACAATGACACAGTGTCTAGGTCACGGCAGCAGCCACAGCAGCAGCATGAGGTCAGACAGTGGCACAATCACATTCTGGAGGTGGCAAAAACAGGAGTAGGCCACAGAGTGGCACAATGACAGAGAGTGGAGGTCACGGCAGCAGCAGCATGAGGTCAGACAGTGGCACAATGACATTCTGGAGGTGGCAAAAACAGGAGTAGGCCACAGAGTGGCACAATGACAGAGAGTGGAGGTGACGGCGGCAGCAGCATGAGGTCAGAGATTGGCACAATGACACAGTGTGGAGGTCACGGCAGCAGCCACAGCAGCAGCATGAGGTCAGACAGTGGCACAATGACAGAGTGTGGAGGAGGGTGGCAATTCCAGTCCCTGGTAAAGATGGTGGTGGCCAGATGGAGAAACTGTCAGCAGATGTGTGGCATCAGGCGGGTGCCGGCATCAGAATAGTGGCTGAGGCAGGTAGTTTGAACCCAGACTCATTTCTCACAGTTTGGGTGAGGCGTCATGACTGATGTAGTCTGATGCCTAAGGCATTGGTGTGGGGAAATCCTGGCCGATCCACGCCTGATGCATGTTGACAAATGTCAGTCGTTCCACATTTCCCGTGGACAAGCGGGTTCTCCTTGAGGTAACGATGGCCCCCGCCGCACTGAACACCCGCTCTGATGCCACACTACTGGCCGGGCAGGACAGCTTCTCCACTGCAAACTCGGCAAGTTGCAGCCACACATCCAGTTTGGCTGCTCAGTAGTCCAGCGGATCTTCTAACTTGGGTGGCAGAGTGCTGTACAAGTAGGCCACCACCGGTTGGTTTAGGGTCTGCTCCAGGTCCTGCTGCTGCTGGCGACTGCCCTTCTCACTAGGCGGGTAAAGGAAGTTGCTCATCAGTGACTCCAGACTTAGGTTGCTGCTGATGGAGCTGGTACTGCTCTTACCCCCCCCCCACCTTCCCCAGAAGCCGCGGCAGTAGTACGTGAGCGCTGAAGAACCCCCCGAACAGACCTGTCAGAGGAGGGACGATGCCGCACATAGGCAGCGGCCAACTGACTATGGAGGATTTCCCTATAGTATTTGAGTTTGTCCTCCCTCTCAATAGCTGGGAAAAAGGCTCCCATTTTGGAACCGGTAGCAAGGGTCCAATAGGGTGGAGAGCCAGAAGTCATCCGTCTGCCGGATGCTGACTATTCGGCTGTCACTAGCCAGGCAAATCAGCATGCTGCGGGCCATCTGCACAAGTGACTCCGAGGGGCTCCCTGCCTCCATCTCCACTGTATACTGCCACGGTGCTGGCGGGTCATCTGCCTAATCTTCCTCATCTCCATCTATCTCCTCCAGCTGCTCCTGCTCCTCCTCTCTTGTCACCTGGGTAGAAAATCCACTCATTTCACCAGACAATGCTTCTGCTCCAATGTCCTCCTCCTCCTCCATTTCAGTCCCCACCGGACTCATGTGGCCGCGAGATGTAGTCGCCCCGTCTCCAGTCCCCTGCCCAGACAGATTTTCCAGCATCTGTTCCAGGACATGAAGCAGTGGAATGACGTTATTCATCCCGTAGTCCTGGCGACTGCCAAATAACGTGGCCTCCTCGAATGGCCTCAACAAACGGCAGGTGTCGCGCATGAGCTCCCATTGGCTGACATCAAAGTTACACAGGGGAGTACTCCTGTCCGCCTGGATCATCAAAAAATCGTTAATGGCCTTTCTCTGTTCATACAGTCGGTCCAACATGCGCAGGCTGGAATTCCAACGGGTGGAAACATCGCATATCAGAGTGTGTTGAGGGAGGCCGTTCTGCCTCTGCAACTCGATGAGGGTGTTCCTGGCTTTGTAGGAATGGATGAAGTGCATGCACAGTTTCCTGGCCATTTTCAGAATCTTCTGAAGCCAGGTGTAGAACTGCGTGACACCGCTGTGCCCTACACATGTGGTATGATGGAGCAGTACTTGTGGAGGCTGAGATGGTGGTGGTAGAGGTGGAGGAGGAGGGGGACATTGGCGCAGGAGCCGCAGTTTGACAACGTGGAGGAGAAAGCGGCGTCTCCTGTCCAAGTTGTTGGTGTGCCTGGGCCGGAAGCACATTCACCCAGTGGGCCGTAAAGGACATGTACTGGCCCTGACTGTAGTTACAGCTCCAGACGTCCGCACTGCCGTGCACCTTGGAACAAACTGATAAGCTCAAGGACTGGCCCACCTTCTGTTCTACATATTTATGAAGTGCTGGTACTGCCTTTTTGGAAAAGAAATTACGGCTTGGAATTCTCCATCTCGGCTCGGCACAAGCCATTAGTTCTCTGAATGGTGCAGAGTCCACCATTTGGAAAGGGAGGGACTGCAGTACCAACAACTTGCTGCTGCACCTTAGGATGGTTGGACGCATACTGTTGTCTCTTTGCAATCGCCTCACTGAACGACTGCTGGCACCATGAGTAGCGAGGAGCAGGAGCATCTAGACCGGGAGATGATGTCAAAGAGAAACAGCTCACTTCTGCAGAGGTGATGGAGCCTTGACTGGCTGCACTGGCATGCGTGGCACTGGGCGCTGCTGTTGCTGCGGCGGCAGGATGGACCACCACATCTGAGCCACGTTTCATGTTGCATGTGTTGACGCAGGGCCGCGGTGCTAATGTTAGCTCCTTGGCCACGCTTCACTTTCTGCCCACAGATTCTAAATATACCCATATTCGGCTTCTCCGGTGTCTTAGCAAAGAACTGCCACACCGCCGAGTATATGATTTTAGCGCCAACGCTCCACACTGAGTGACTACTACCGCTGCTGCCTCGCTGAGCCCCTGTGCCGCTACTTTCTTGAACCTGCGAAGCGGGTCTTCTACCCCGTGTACGCTTGGCTCCCGACTTCACACTGCTGCTACCCTGCTGACTCACGGCCACACAACCCACTTGCTGCTGCGCCGCTGCCTGACGCGCAAGCTGACGCCCTCTTCTCCTGACGATGATGAAGCCCTTGCCTCACCCGGCCCCCAAGTGCGGTCGGCTACATCATCATCTATTTGTGTTTCATCGTCACTGCTACCCTCATCACCGGTCTTGGTATGCAGAGGCTGACCCCTCACAACATGACCTCCCATGCCACTCTCAACATCTATACTTTGCTGCCTACTGCAAGAAGCAGGGGATATTTGCCCCATTTCTTCGCTGCCAAGTAGCTGCTGACTGCCCTCCTCAAATTGTTCATCCTCGCTATATAGTGGCGCTGAGCCCAGACCACATAGTAGATCTCTGGCTGAGGGAACCGGATTGGACAAAGGCGGGTTGAGGAAGGGTGAGGGCCGCTGACCCGCTCCCGGGCCATGCCAACCAAGGGTTGTGTCTGACGTTCCCACCGACTCTTGGCTGGGGTTGTCAGATGTCATCTGGGAGGAAGTGGATGACCTAGTCAACCAATCAAGAACCCTTGGGTTGCTAGTCAGCACACCCAGTGACCCCTGCTTCGACGTCCCCTTGCTGTGCTGCGACCTGGGCCTGGAATGTTTGTGCCTCTGTCACTCGCAGGTGAAGAGCCTGCCACCTCTCTGTCTGACATACTGTTTGTTCTAAAATGTACAGACACTGTTTGATGAAGATATCTGTATATGATAAATACATACCCTGTATTTGACTCCAAATGAACCCACTAAGAAGCTTGGGTAAACCTTGGATATAAATTGCGCTCCACAAATGGGCAGGAAAAATGGACTTGTATGTGCCGTTTAAAAACTCTGTGTATTTTACTGAATATAAAAGCACAAACAGGCTTAATTAACCTTCGGATATGAATTATGCTACAGAATTTCTTCTGTTGCGGTGAAAAACAAAGTTTATTTTACTGAGTACAACTGCAGAACAACGCTTAATTAACCCCTGGATGTAAATTGCGCAAAAGAATTGAGCAACCAAAACCTACGAGCTTTGTAGCGTGTTACAATGGCGTGTTTTCTACGCTACACAACAAGAGAAAAAATTGTAATTAACCTTCGCTTGTGAATTAGGCTACAGGAAAAATGTATTTTTTGGCGGTGAAAGACGGTTTATTTTAGTCACCACAGCAGAAAAACAACGCTTAATTAACCCCTGGATGTAAATTGCGCCAAACAATTGAGCAACCACAAACTACGAGCTTTGTAGCGTGTTACAATGGCGTGTTTTTTACGCTACACAACAAGAGAAAAAATTGTAATTAACCTTCGCTTGTGAATTAGGCTACAGGAAAAATGTATTTTTTGGCGGTGAAAGACGGTTTATTTTAGTCACCACAGCAGAAAAACAACGCTTAATTAACCCCTGGATGTAAATTGCGCTAAACAATTGAGCAACCACAACTACGAGCTTTGTAGCGTGTTACAATGGCGTGTTTTTTACGCTACACAACAAGAGAAAAAATTGTAATTAACCTTCGCTTGTGAATTAGGCTACAGGAAAAATGTATTTTTTGGCGGTGAAAAAGATGGTTTCTTTTAGTCACCACAACAGCAGAACAACGCTTAAAGGAGTTGTCTCCCTTCAGAGTTTCAGAGAATGCATGAATGAAATACTCTGTCACTTCCTGGTTCAGACTGACTCATTTGCATACAGCTTCATGCTTGTACAGCTCTGTGCCTTGCTGTGCTTTCAGATGCTTATTAGATCAGATTAGCTTCTCAAACTACTAACAGGACTTCTTATCTGATCCCCAAAACAAAAGCCCTAATTACAGTTCTATTTATTTTTCATAAATCATACTTTTTACCGCTGAGCAGCACAGGACACTGCTGTGACCTGTGTGATGATGTCACTCACTGTTATCTCATTGAACAAACAGCAGGGGGAGAATTGTTTACAGGTCAGTTACTGAGGGAACTGAAATAGCAAGGGAGGTCATAAATTCACTTGTATCTCCTTAGGGAAAACAGAGGAACAAAGCAATATATTTGGAAAATGTCTTTATTTTGTGTTCCCTACAATTTGAAAGCTATTCTTTGTAACGAGACAACCCCTTTAATTAACCCCTGGATGTAAATTGCGCAAAAGAATTGAGCAGCCAAAAATGAAGTGCTATTTGTATTGTAAAAAAGCTGTTTCTGTAAATGAATACAACAGGAACGGGCTTAGATCCCCCTTGGATATTCAATGCGCTGTGAGCAGATAGCATTAAAATGTATATGCAGCTGCATTGGATGCACACTGGACTTCAGATCCAATACCCCACAAAATCAGAAATAGAACGTTAAGAGAAGCAGTCTCTGAGACAAGCTGAGACACCCCTAAAAAATCGCTGTATAAAATCAGTTCTTCAGTAAGAGCTATTATAAGCAGCCGCGGCAGCACCTTCCATAGTCAGTACAGTGAGAGGAGTGTGAGCTCCCAGCGTCGCGCCCGGACTTATATACTGCGGTGACGTCACAGAATCCCGCCGGTCTCTGATTGGCTTCATCTCTGCACATGTCATGCAGGCTATGCCCTTCTGCCTCCCAGAGTGCTTTGCCCCATATAACGCCATGTGCTCGCAGCCATTTTATCAATGAAAAGCACACTTCGTTCACCCGAAGTCCCCTCAAACTTCGACTTCGTTCAGAACCGAAGTTTTCCTGAAATTCTAAACGAATTCCACTTCGTTAGAATCAATTCGCCCATCTCTAGTTATGACCCCCTCTCACTCACACAGACTGAAGCTCATAGCCCCCTTTTATCATACATAATGCACATGGCCCAATTCTTACATAAACTGCTGTTCATGGACCCCTCTTTTGCATAGACTGCTGTTAATGATCCTTCGTCCTCACAAAGAATGCTGCTCATGGCCCTACCCTTTTTTACAAATACTGCCACTACTGCACATAGTTCACCTCTCACATAGACTATTACTCACGGTCACATAGACCTCTGTCCCTTTTATAGACTGCTGTTCATGGCTTTTCACTCACATAGACTGCTAATTATGAACTTCCTCTTGCATAGATTGCTGCTTATGCTCCCTTCCAATATAGACATCTGCCTCATGTTTCACATAAACCACTGCTCATCCCTACTGTCTGCTGAGAAAAACCTTGCTCTTACATAAATTGCTGTTTATGGGTTTCTTTCAATATATATGATTCTATGTCAGTATACCATCTAGCTCCAAGCTGCTAAATAGAGCTGCCTCCTCAGCTCTTATACACTTTATAATTTCACAGTAGCTAGCTTGTTCAGACTTCTTTATGTTGCAATATTCATTTATTGTATATATCCACAAAATTCCAGGACAAACATTTAAAAACTCACAATGCAGTAGAAAAATGAGCGATGGTATACTTAGATTAGGAAGTCCGATGTTGAACTGCTGCCGGACGACTATTCACTCCATCGGAGTAGCAGAGGAGATGTTGACATATGCCGAGCTGCACACTCGATCAGCAACGATAAAGTTGTAGAATGAGCAAGTTGCCATTTTGCCGTTAGGCATTGGGATCCAAACTACAAAGGTTTAGTTAACTGGCATTCATCAATTCTTGTATTTAAAGGACAGGTAACTCTGGATTATTCTGCCTCATGGTAGCATATTAACGACCAATCACATCAGGGATAGAACCAAGTTCTGTGGTACTAAATAGAACTTATCCTGTTTTGCATAAGAAATAATAGAAAAAAAGTGTACAGGATTAGTTTTATAAAAAGGAAAGTTAAGTTCAAGAACACTGGATAACAGACAAACCAGAATAATTCCAATACAGGAAGTTTAAAGCTGTGGGTTAATATGGGCTAGCAGTTATTGTGATTGGCCTCAAAGAAGGTGTAACCTATAGAAGGTATGACCCATAGCAAAATCGCAAGATAGGTGGTAAGTGTATAATTGCTGGGGCTCCAACCACTGGGACCGCAGTGATCAAACAGTGAGGAGGAATTTAAATGGAGTGTTGGAAGAAATTTTTAACTTCCATTGAAAACATACTTCTTTGGACTCAGTTAGAAGGGATGGAAATCTCTGGCCCTGGTATGGATCCCAGATGTTAAATGTCAATTGTGGGAATACCTCATTAAGGGACTGTACTTTAAAGAGTTGTACTTCTTTCAGTTACAAAGCATCAGGCTAGAAAAACAGGGACAGTAATTGAGGTTACACAGGGTAAAGTCCGCTGCTCTATAGTTTTATGACTAATTAGTTATTTCTGAGGCAGCAAGCCAGTGACATTTTGACTTCCAGGGACTGAGGTTTTCATCATTAAAGGGGTGTTATCGTTTGAGCTGCTCGTGCTGTTCAGCTAATTTTCTCAGATTGAGTTTTAAATCCAGGGGCGTGTCTCTCCTGTCAGCAGGCGTATCTCTCCTCCCAGGAGGCGTGTCTCCCCTAACTGAAGAACTGTGACATCATCATTTTGTTTAAAGCAGGGGATGCAGAAGGTTGTCTGGATATAACAGCTCTGTAGCCTCCTGCCTGCTTATGTCTGCAGCCTTGAGGCTCCAAACTCCAGCAAGCACCCGTCATATGTCTTAGTTTACACACAACTGAAAGCCAGCAGCTGTTACTTCTAGTGGTGTTCATCCAAATTATACTGACAACAGGCAGAGATCTTTACTCAGCTACAAATGTCAGCTTCAAGTAAAGGTCTCTGCTTCCTGTCAGTGACATGTGAGTGAAAACAATGGGGGGAGAAGCAGATCAGCTTTGAGAGAAGGCCCTGCTCAGCTTGTAACTAACTTGGGCTGGTGGTGCAGAGGTAGAGAGAGCAGTTCTAGACTATTGATTTTACAATGAAGGGGTTTGGAGTTCTAGTCCCTATTTTTTTCCCCCTAAATTCTACACATATGTAGAGAGACCTAAAATATATATGTTGATCTCTATAAAAAAATAGAAAAAAGGCAGCACTCAAAAAACTTAAAAATTACCAGTGGGTGCCAGCAATGTTCGACTCTCGTCACGAGTCCACGAAATATATCAAGAGAAAATGCAGCACTCCAGTTTAAAGTGAAAAAGTGAAAAAACTACTTTATTCCAACATGTCCACAAGGCAATGTTTCGGCTACAAATAGCCTTTTTCAAGCAACCATAGTAGGTGGTACACAGTATTTAAAGGAGTGAGCAATTACAAATGCAAATCATTCAATAATTAGTGTAAAAATTATGCAGAAAGGGATTATACATATAAAACATTTCATAATAAATATGTGTCATATCAAAAAACATCCAGTGATCAGTAAAAAAAACGTGCAACATATCATCAAAACGATCTAACATGATTTCACATACAAATTCATATATACAAAGTAGTGCACAACAATAATATAAATCTCATTTGAATAGGGGCGGGGATGAACGCCTCCTAATCCTAAATTTAAACAAAGAAACTTCACATGCATATATCAGCTTGTCAGCAGATACTCGGCATCCTGTAAGAGCGACTGCGCATGTCCGGCGCCACTAGATCACATGGCTGTAGGCAAGACAACGGGCAACACACACTTAATTAGTTAATTATTCGCGCATGCGCACCATGGGTATGAGACCTATGGCGGCCATATTGCTAAAGGTGATAACAAAAGAAAAAAAGAAAGAAAAAGAAAAAGAGGAGGTAGCGGTTTAAGCAACATCGTATATGGTTCATCAGGAGAATCGAACGGCCCCACTCTGGTGTCAAACACTCCTCCTAACTCAATCCATCTATAATGTATTCATTAATGGAGCATACACAGCAACCTAGCAACCTATCCAAAAATTGAACAGGCGACTGGGTATTGCGCAGGCATGACCTCCAGTATCACTATATGAGACACTGGACATCACAACTGAAAACTCTCCAACTGAGTGTCTCCACACTCTATTAATATACAAATAAATAAAACCAGAAATAAAATACTAACAAAATAAATAAAATAAACAAAATAAACATATAAAAACTAAGGAGATATCGCCATGTTGTCTATAAACCAGCCAGTGAAACATAAGCGCCAGACCTACGCATACCGCAATACAGAACACCGAGAAAACCAATTTTTTAAAAAAAAATTCTTTATTAAAAATAAAAATAAATTTAAAAATAAAATATATTAATGAAAACTCAGAGAAAGAAAACTCATAGGAGGCGACTCATCCAATCCCTATCCAAAGATCTGAAAGAAGAAAAAACACAAAAAAATTGTTTTAAAACAAATTAATCAATCAAAATATCAAAAATTAATCAATATATAATACAAAAATCGATTTTAGTAACCACCTTATCTAAAGATGTCTAGAAGAGGGCATAAGAACAGGAGGAAGGCAAGCTAATTAAACATTTTTTGGTTGATATTAAATTCCACATTTAAGCCCTTTGGTTTCAATGATTCCAACTTGAAAATCACATAAGTTCTTTCTTAATATGGAGATCCTATCTCCTCCTCTTTTAAATGGTGGAACACCATCTATAATGACACATTTGAATTCCCATTCGGAATGGTTCATTTCAGTGAAATGTTTGGAGACAGGCAAATCTAACCTTTTCTTCCTAATGGAATATCGATGATTATTTAGTCGTGTCTTTAGGTCACATGTGGTTTCACCCACATATAACAAGTTACATGGGCACCACAAAATGTAAATTACCCAGCTAGAGTAACAAGTATAAAAGGATTTAATTGGGAATACCTTTTTGGTTAGTGGATGTATAAAGGATTCTCTCCTTATAATGGCTTTACAATTAATACAGTGAAGACAAGGGTAAATACCCATTTTTTGTTTTCCTATAAAAGTTTGTTTCATTCTTGAAACCGAAGATACCTCGTTTTTCACTAACCTATCTTTTAAATTAGTTGGGCGCCTATATGACATAATTGGAAACTGTTGAAACTCTGGAATGTCACAAAAACTATCTCTCAAAATGTACCAGTATTCCATAAAGTACAAGCAATCTTACCACTTAAATTATTATATGTGGATATGAATGGTATTCTTTTGATTTTAATTTTACTGGATTCAGTACGATCAAACAGAGCTGAGCGCTCCAAATCCTTAATTTTATTCTCATGTTTTTTCAAAAGATTCCTAGGGTATCCTCGTGCAGAAAACGTATTACTCATGCCAGCAAGTGCTTCCTCACATTTCTCAGGATTGTCATAGACTTCAACATACTAGTTGGATGGCAGCTGCTATAATACAGTAGGGTGTTACGGTCAGTACTCTTAATGAATAAATCTGTAGAAAATGTAGATCCATCAAAAATGACCAGTGTATCCAAAAATGAGATTTGGTTTTTAGAATGAGTCATTGTAAATTTTATATTCGGATGAATATTGTTCAAAAAAACATGGAAATCCTATAATTCAGACTCAGTACCCATCCAAAGGACAAAGACATCGTCTATGTACCTCCACCACCTCAGTACCTTGTCGAAGTGGTGGGATACATAGACAAGGTCTCTCTCCAACATGGAAACAAAAAGATTAGCATATGTGGGCGCCACGTTTGTACCCATGGCGGTACCACGCAACTGTAAATAAAATTTGTCTTTAAAAAGAAAAAAATTACTAGTCAAGATCAAATGTATCTTTGATACAGCGCTAATTCCACTTTCATGGTCTATAGAGGTATACAGGCTAACAATGTCAAAAGATACTAATATTATAGAAGAAGAAGGCACCTCAACCCTATTTAATTTACATATAAAATGCGAGGTATCCTTAATAAATGACTCAGATTTAAAAACGAAGTCCCGTAATACCCTATCTAGAAAGATAGAAACATTGCTATAAAGTGAGCCCCTACTAGACACTATGGGCCTCCCAGGTGGATTTTTTAAGCATTTATGTATTTTTGGTAATAAGTATAGGGTAGGAATCACCGGTTGTTCAATAATCAGAAAACTTTTTAACTTTTGATCAATCAGATTTTTAGAAAGGGCTTCATCTACAACTGATATTAGCTGTTTTTCAAACACTTTGGTGGGATTATTTGAAAGGATCCGATAGACAGCAGAATCATCAAGCTGTCTTCTGGCTTCAGCAATGTATTGTGTAGTATCCTGCACCACTATCGCACCGCCCTTATCGGCCGGTTTGATAGTGATGCTAGGATTATTAGACAACTCATTTAATGCTATAATCTCATGATGTGTTAAGTTAGGGTGTAATAGCGGTTTGTCTTCACTTATTTCTTTTAATCTCATCAAATCTTGTTTCACCAGATTTATAAAAGTGTCAATCTGGTGTACATCATTGATGGTGAAAAATTACTAGGTACCTTTAGATCAAAATCTGAGAGGGAAAATACAGGTTTAACACTCATTGTATTAACAGGTATTACTGATTCAATCCTATTAGAATGCCAAAAACATAGTTTCAAACGTCTGACAAATTGAAAAATGTCTAATTCAAATTCGAACCAATCAATCTTGTGTTCTGGACAAAAAGACAAACCCTTTTTCAATAAAGATAATTGAGATTTAGAAAGTTCAACAGAAGAAATATTTACCACCAATGTAGAATCAGGTTTCTCAATCTCTACTTCTTCCTTGCTGCATTGTTTCTCACTAAGGGTGTCTTGTTCTTCTGGCTTCGAGTTTTTGCGGGTTCGATGACGCCGTCTCCCTTCTCTCCTTGTTGGTCGTTGTTTTTTGATCGAAATTGACCCACTTCTAAAAAATCAGCAGACGAATGATTAATTGGCTTATCATTATAACGTTTAGGTTTCCTCAATACTTTAATGTCCTCATTTATCCAGGAATAGACAAAACCAGACTCATAGTCGCGTAAGTTTCTCTGCCATTTACGGCGTTTAACCTCCTCTAAATCAGATTTAAATTTCTTCAAAAATAACTCCTGCTTGCCTATAAAACTCCCCTAAATTCTACACATATGTAGAGAGACCTAAAATATATATGTTAATCTCTATAATGATATATATACACATACATAGCTCCCCTATATCATCTCATCCCCCAGAATATATGCATTGTATCACATATGTTGGAAGTGTTTGGTGTGACTGCAAGGATAGGACACTATATAGGGAGCTTTGTGTGTGTATATGAATAAAATTATAGATGTCTACACATATATTTTCATTTCTTTACATGTGTACAAATTTTAAAGAAAAAAAAAATTACTGCTGGGGCTTGAACTCCCAAACCTCTGTCTTGCAGGGCTGATCACCTAAGCTCTGCATCACACAAGCAGCTTATGCAGACACAGTGTTGAATCCTTATGTTATACACTACAGATGATGATGTCATAAGGAGGCGGGGCTTGCATTCAATCTTAGGAACAGAACGCCTTCTTTTCCAAGTAGCAGCTTAAGGACTGGATCTGTGAGGAGGTTAATCAACCTCTTGGCAAAAGCCCCTTAAACAGCCAGTAATTGCCCAGAACATTGACCCTAAAGCTGGGAGATGTACATAGAGCCAGTAGACTTTGGTTTCACTATCGATTTTAACAGCTCAGAGGGGAGTAAACACAGAGTGTGCAGGCAGCCAAACACAGCGCAGGGGGCGTGGCCCGGGCGTTTCCTGTCTAGGGGCGTATCCCAACAGGCTGAATGAAATGTCAGCCAGCCAATCACAGTGCAGGGAGCATGTCTAGGGTGCGAGAATTGACCAGGGGGCGTTCTGACCAGCAACAGCAGAAATAGAAGATTTACAGAGATGCTCATATCTGCTAAACAAAGTGACAGAAGTAATGCAACCCAATTACAAAAGTGCTTATTTTTACTGTCCCCATAATCATGATCTTTGTAACGATAAAACCCCTGTAATGTGCGAGTTTTAGCCCCCACCTCTCCCCCAAGTGTGCTAGGAACGGAGATGCAGCTAACTGCTCCGTTCTTAAAGCAGTTTCTGTGAACTGCAGGGACCAGAGAAAGCCTCTGATGCAGGAGTTTCAGAACATTTAGGGCGACTTTGATGATTACTGACTTGGTCTAAGACTTTATTTGTTGCCCATAGCAACCAATCAGAGCGCCCGTTTCATTCTTTCAGAGCACTAGATGAAATGTAAGGGGAACACTGATTCTTTGTTGCCTATAGCAACCAAAGTCTTAGACCAAGACAGTTTTCATACATGCCCCCCTTAATGCTCAAATCTGGCAGTTTGCAGCCTGCTCTGCTCTTAATTATGAGTAGGCATTAGCCCTCTCCATTCGCCGGGTTCTATTTATTCAAAGTAAAAGGTTGAATCAACCGTCAGTGGGCAGGACTAGTCACGGGTGGGCAGGGCTAACAACTAATCGATTCTTCTCCTCCAAAAGTTATAGCATAAGCGATTGGGGTGAAGTCTGTACTGAAAATAAAAAGCGCAACTGGTTGCCTTCAAAATAACACATGTACGGGTGCAGAAGATTGTATAATACTCGCCTTCTTTAGCTGTACTCAATTCACGGTACAGCTCAAATGTGCGTATAATCTGCTCCCGTCTGTCTGTTGGCAGCTGCGGCTCCTTCCCACCCGTGTTCCACGTGGGACGCCCGGGAATGGTGAAGAGATCAATAAATGGATCCCAAACTTATCTTTCAGCTGGGGTCAACGTATGGAAGGAATAGCTAGAGCGCTCCAGATTGAATTAGGTTAAAATGAACCCAGTATGTCTGAAAACTGTGTTTTTCATCAGATCATGAAGCGAGAGGATAGCTCGCGAAACGCGTTATTGGAATAATAAAGATTTACACAGTTTTCAGACATACTGGGTTCATTGTAACCTAATTCAATCTGGAGCGCTCTAGCTATTCCTTCCATAACTTGACCCCAGCTGAAAGATAAGTTTGGGATCCACTTATTTGTTTCTTCAGGGCTAACAACTACTCATGAATAAGCTAGACTCATCCCTGGCAGAACAGGTTGCAAACTGCCAGATTTGAACAGTAAATGCTCTGAAACTGCTGCATCTTACAGATTAAGGGACACAGTGCTGGAAACAGCAGGTCTGACCCTAGTTTATGCTGTCCTCCGCAAGGGGGGCATAATCTATATGACAGGTTTCCATTAACAGGATTTTAAATACCCAGTTTCACCACCTCCCTTTTTGTCCATGTCTTTCACAGAGCAGCCCTATATAGTTTCTTGCTATTGAAGCTTACTGTATGGGGCCTGCTTTTCAATCAAGCCATGTTTTAGTTATAAAAGTAAAAATCACTGAATTCAATTAAGTCATGTGTTTTGTTGTTGATTGACTTTGCATCAGCAGAGTCCAACTCTAATGTGGTTATCTTCAATAGCTGAACCTTTGTTTTAAGGTTTACATTGTATTCCACTTGTGTGTATTGTGTTTTTTGTTCTATTCCTTGCTGCAGCTGCTATTGTATTGTATTTCTAGAATATTTACTTTTACCACATTGTTTCTTAGGTTAAGGAAGAAAAAAGTTTTTTTTTTTTTTCACACCTTCTCTACAGCCTCTGTATGGCTTTTCAGAAAAACCCACAGATTAAAAAGGGTAATCTGATCTAGGCATAAATAAGATGCAGCTCTGGTAAGAAGAGCTGAAAGTATGATATTAGCTGAGTATGTGCACGAAAATAATTCATTACCAGCGGTATAAAAAATCAATAAGGTAAAAGAGAAAACCTTTCAGAACTTTTTTGTACGATAAATTCATTACTTAAAGATATATTGCAATGTAAAGACTCTTCTGTATTTTAAAGTTTCCATTAAACTATTAGTTATCATCCCTCTTTACATCTTATATAGATGTGAAATGTGACGAGTATTATCCAGCTGTCCCTTTAAATTTGCCTGGAGTACCGCCCGCACGCCCTAGGGGGCGGGAGCACACCCGGCCGGCAGCAGGAGCTCGTGCCGGGACGAGAGCAGGAGCGTGGTGAGGTAAGTGACTGTCAGAGCTGCGGGCGCGGCTGGGGACGCTGAGGAGGTGCGGGTGTGCCTGCGCCCCGACACGGGGGTCGCAGGGAAACCCATAACAGTACCCCACCTCTTTCTGGCCCGCAGACATTTCGACAAGAGACCCCGATCCAGGATGTTCTCCTCCAGCTCCGACGACCTTTCCTCCGGCCCAAACATCTTCCAGTCGACCGAAAAAAGGGTCTCCCGTTAACCGTTTTCATGGCCAAAATTTGTTTGACGGTAAAAACATTGGTGGAGTCAGCCACGGGAGACGGGGGAACCACAGATTGAGAGAACCGGTTATGGATGACCGGTTTCAGCAGGGAGACTTTGAAGGAGTTTGGGATGCCCATAGTTGGAGGGAGCCGGAGCTTGTAGGCCACCGGATTGATGCACTTCAGGACTTCAAAGGGACCTAAAAATCGGGGACCTAGCTTGTAGCTAGGGATTTTAAAGCGGACATACCTGGCAGACAGCCATAACTTATCCCCAGGAACAAAGGAAGGAGGCGGTCTTCTTTTCTTGTCCGCTTGGACCTTCATACAGGCCGAGGCCTGGAGCAGAGATTGGCGCGTCTCCTTCCAAACAGCAGATAGGTCGCGGACCAGATTATCCACCGCAGGGACATCGGAGGAGGCAGAGGGCAGCGGAAGGGGTGAGCGACGATGCCGACCGAAGACAATGAAGAAAGGGGATGCCGCAGCGGAATCAGAGTCTAGATAATTATATGAAAACTCCACCCATGGCAATAGATTGGACCAATCATCTTGTCTTGTGGATACCCAAGACTTGGTTCACTCTCTCTACTTGCCCATTTGATTGCGGGTGGTACGCAGAGGAGAAGTCCAGAATAACCTGTAGTAGAGAACAGAGGCCTCGCCAAAATCTCGAGACGAATTTAACTCCCCGATCCGAGACAAATATGTAGGGGAAGTCCATGCAGGCGGAAGATATGCTTAAAAAAGAGATTGGCGAGTCGAGGAGCAGAAGGGAGACCGGGCAAGGGAACGAAGTGTGCCATTTTCGGAAAACGGTCAGTGACCACCCAGATAACCGTATTTTCATCAGAGGGCGGTAGGTCGGTGAGGAAGTCCATAGCAATATGGCCCCAAGGACTGCTAGGTAACGGCAGAGGCTGGAGTAACCCCACGTGTCTGAGACGGGGTGACTTGTTGCGGGCACAGGTGGTACAGGCCTCCAAAAACTCCTTCACATCTTTAGCTAGGTCCGGCTACCAGTAAAACCGGGAAATCAAGGAACAAAACCGCCGTACCCTAGGGTGTCCAGCTGTGCGAGAGCAATGACCCCATTTCAGAACCCTCAACCGAAGAGCAGGGCGTACAAATGTCTTACCCGGGGGGTACATGTTGGAAGTTCACAGGGGCCGCGGATACTAGACGTTCTGGAGGTACGATGTGCCGGGGAGCGGCCTCCTCTTCCCCACTGACGTCTGAGGCATGGGAAAGGGCATCGGCCTTGAGGTTCCTCTCCGTTGGTCGGAAATGGATCAAGTAATTGAACCGGGCGAAGAACAAAGACCACCTTGCTTGGCGTGGATTTAGACGTTGTGCTGTCTGGAGGTAGAGAAGGTTTTTGTGGTCAGTGTAGACAGTCACGGGATACCGAGCACCCTCCAGGAGGTGGCGCCATTCTTCCAGAGCGTGCTTAATGGCCAGAAGTTCCTGATCCCCGATGGTATAGTTCCTTTCCGCAGGTGAAAAGGTTCTGGAAAAGAGTCTTGCCTCTGGGCCCATTTTGGGTGAGGACCGCCCCGGCCCCCACGGAAGAGGCATCTACTTCTAAGAAGAAGGGTTTCTCTGTATCAGGCCGAGACAACACAGGTGCAGAGGCAAATGTTACTTTCAGCTTGGAAAACGCTTTTTCAGCGGCTGGTGGCCACAGTTTCAGATTGGCATGTTTTTTGGTGAGAGCCACAACCGGTGCCACCAAAGTTGAAAAATGCGGGATAAACTGCCTGTAGTAATTTGCAAAGCCCAGGAAGCATTGTATGGCCCGGAGGCCGACGGGTCGAGGCCACTGTAGAACGGCAGAGAGTTTAGTGGGGTCCAGCTGCAGGCCCTTGTTCGAGATTATATATCCGAGGAACGGGAGGCTGATCTGGTGAAACAGGCATTTTTCTAGCTTGGCATAGAGATGGTTCTCACGCAAGCGTTTCAGGACCTGACGCACATGCGACTGGTGGGTCTCCAGATCAGGCGAAAACCCCAGAATTTCATCCAAGTAGACAACTATGCAGACATATAGGAGATCTCTGAAAATGTCAATGACAAATTCTTGGAAGACTGCTGGAGCGTTGCACAAGCCGAAGGGCAGCACTAAATACTCGAAGTGCCCTTCACGAGTATTGAAGGCTGTCTTCCACTAATCACCTTCTCGGATCCGGACGAGATTATACGCCCCCCGCAAATCCAACTTGGAAAAGACTTTAGCTCTGCCGAGACGATCGAAGAGTTTGGTAATCAATGGTAAAGGATACCGGTTTTTGATACTGATCTTGTTGAGACCGTGGTAGTCGATGCAGGGTCATAAGGAACCATCCTTCTTCTCCACAAAGAAGAATCCAGCACCCGCCAGAGAAGTAGATTTGCGGATGAAGCCCTTTTGTAAGTTTTCCTTAATGTAGGCAGACATAGCCTGAGACTCGAGTATCGAGAGCGGGTAGACCCTGAGGTGGAGAAGACCTGGGCAGCAGGTCTATAGGGCAATCATAGGGACGATGGGGAGGAAGAGTCTCCGTCTGCTTCTCGGAGAAGACATCCTGAAAGTCTTGATACGGTGGTGGCATGCTGGGTAGGGGATTGAGAGGAGACTGCAGAGGAATGGGGCACACCCGACGAGGTGCCGATAAGCAACGAGACTGGCAATCTTGACCCCAACACAAAACTTCACCTGTCTTCCAGTCGAGTACGGGGGCATGACACTGCAGCCACAGAAGCCTCAGGAGGAAAGCTGAGGAAGAGCGGGGTAGCACGAAGAATGCGATCTTCTCCTTGTGTAAAGCTCCGACTTGTAGGACCACCGGTTCAGTCCGGAAGCGGATGGAGTCACTCAAGAGTTCTCCTCTAACGGATGAGATGACCAAGGGTTGGTCTAAGCGGACCACCGAGAGACGATACTTGGCCACCAAAGCAGCATCCATAAAATTCCCGGCAGACTCAGAATCCAGGAAGGCAGCCACTTGAAACGAGATCCCGGAACTGGTTGCGACCAGAACTGGCAGCGAGAGCCGTGGAGAGGGATTTTTCACACCTAGGGACAACTCTCCCACGAAGCCTAGGTGTGAGCGTTTCCCAGACATTGCGGATGGAGCGGACAACCCCTGAGCAGATATTCGGGGCTGCTGCAGTAGAGGCAGAGGTTCTCCTCATGTCATCGAGTCAGTTCTTGCAGATACATGTGGGCTCTGTCCACTTGCATGGCCTCTTCCACGGCTGGCTGGGAAGGAGGCAGTGGAGGCCGAAAAAACACTGGAGCAAGACGGGGTAGACGACGTATTTGCACTGGTACACGCTCATGGCTGAGCTCATCCCGCCTCTCCGAGAGACGGATGTCAATCCGGGTCGCCAGATGGATGAGCTCGCTTAACGAAGACGGAGGGTCACGGGTTGAGAGGAGATCCTTAATATGGCTGGAGAGGCCCTTCTTGAATTTGGCGCACAATGCTGCATTGTTCCAAGCCAACTCTGAAGCTAGTGTGCGGAATTGCACGGAGTAGTCACCTACGGAGGAGTTCCCTTGCTGCAGGTTTAACAAGGCGGTTTCAGCAGACGAGGCGCGGCAGGCTCCTCGAAGACACTGCGGAACTCCTGCAGGAATGTCGCCAAATCAGCTGTGACCGGATCGCCTCGATCCCAGAGGGGGGTCCCCCAGGCCAGGGCTTTCCCGGAGAGGAGACTGACCATGAAGGCCACCTTGGACCTTTCCGATGGGAACTGACTAGCCATAAGTTCCTCGTGGAGAGAGCAGTGGGTGATGAAGCCCCTGCAGGCCTTTAGGTCCCCATCAAACTTCAACAGCATGGACAACCGGAGTTTAGGGCCGGCGGACATCCCCGGAACAGCTGTGCCATGGGATGAGCCACCGCAGCCAACTGCTGCTGCTGAGTGGCGAGGAGTTGCTGCATCATAGTAGACAGCTGGTTAAGCTGCTGCGCTTTCTGTGCGATCTGCTTTGATTGCCACAATGGTAGTGATGTCAGAGACGCATGGTAGAGGCATCTTGGCGGCATCCATGGCCGAATCGAACTGTAACGGACAGTGGAAGTGGATCCTCTGGACCACCACAAGCGATGGTATCAGCCACGCCAGGGAGCGGAGTCTAAGTAGGTCCGGTTTTCACCAGAACGGGATGGACTTGCTGAGGCGGATTGCTACCAGGTCGCTACCCCTGACGTGACTTGCTTGCGGAGGCAGCCAAGGTGTTGCGCGATACAGAATCGTGAAGCAGGATCGTAGTCGGGGACAGGCAGAAGTTCAGGACAGGCGGCAGTGGTTCGTAGTCGGGGACCGGCAGAAGGTCAGGACAGGCGGCAATGGTTCTTGGTCAAGGGACAGAGACAGAAGGTACGGTACACAGTAGACAAACAAGATGCATGGGAACGCTTCCTCTCTAGGCACAGGGCACTATCGATTCGGCAAGGTGCTAAGGAAGAGGCAGGGCTTAAATAGGGTCAGCGCCCGGTGAGACCAATCACCGGCGCGCTGTCCCTTTAAATTTGCCTGAAGTACCATGCGCCTTAGGGGGCGGCCGAGCACCCGGCTGGCGGCAAGAGCACACGCCGGGACGAGAGCAGGAGCGTGGTGAGGTAAGTGACTGTCAGGGTTGCGGCGCCGGCCGCAGCTGGGGACGTTGAGGAGGTGCGGGTGTGCCTGCGACCCGACACGGGGGTCGCAGGGACATCCGTAAGAACTAAATTAGACTTTGATGGCATATTGCTAGAATATGCCAAAGTTGGATAGATACAGGTCTCACCTCTGGGACCCCCAACTATCTTGGGAACAAATCCCCATAGGTTACAGAGCAGACTGGAGAGGTGGTTGTGCTTGCGCATGGCTCTCCATTATGTTTCATGGGAGTTCTGAGCAGAACCAAACACAGCGCTCGGCTGTACTTGAAATTCCCATATAACAGAATGGAGAGAAATACGCAAGCATGATCGGCTCTCCAGTCTGCTATGTAATTTTTGGGGGCCTGTTCGCGAGATATATGTAGGTCCCATATCCTAGCGATCTGCCATCAAAGTCTATGATGGTAAAACCCCTTTAACGACCACCCGCGGTCTTTTGAAGGTAGTTAGTGCTGGTCGTTCGTCTGCAGCGACATCTTTTGACATTGCTGCAGACATCGGGGTTTGTGGCTTGTCTTCACAATGCATTAGGCTGTTTAAATGATAGAGCCCCCTAGAGGAAGTCAAAATTCAAGTAAAAAAAAAGTTTAAAAGTGTAAAAATATATATATATATATATGAAAAGTTCAAATCACCCCGCTCTTGTCATTTTATAAATAAAAAATAAAGTAATAAAAAAGTTACACATATTTGGTATTGCCACATCTGAAAAAGTCCGATCTATTAAAATATAACATAATTTATTCTAAACGCTGAACTCCATGTCAACAAAAATTGGAATACAAGTGATCAAAAAAGTTGAATCTATCCCAAAATGGTACCAATAAAAATACAATTCAGCCCGCAAAAAATGCACCCTCACTCAAGTCCGTACTTTTTTTGATTACCGTTATGACAAATCTTTTTAAATTGTAGAAATTAAACCCTCAATAACCTTTTTTTCAGGACTGTTATTGTAAATCTTCTTCAAATATGTTTTTGTCAAGATCATTCTCTTTTCAGTGAATAACATCACATCAATAAAATTTATTTGATCTTTTCAATAAAAGAAAATCCCTAGGAATTATTATTGAATTAGATGACAAATTCTTTATTTCATTCTTCTGGACCTCTCCAAATGAAAAATAGAAGGATCTCTATCCAAACACTGGTAGTACTGTGTGTCTGATAATTAAATTCACACAAGTGCAAAATAGTTGTAATACAAGATTGTATATATACAATTTATTGTATATATACAGATTAGAGATCCAACTTTAAATTTAATGTAATGAACCTAATTATATTGTATTTTTATTGTCTGGATTCAATTCAGAAACATAAATAAAAATAGTAGATACAAGAATAATTTAAGAAAAGTAGAGCAATCGGCACTAAAAAAATCTTTTGGAAAATGAAAACATAATCAAAAATGAATAAAGGTCTGATTAATAATCCAGATTACATTGCTAACTGCCATAAGCAAGGTTAGTTTAGAGAATGTGGAGACTCTGGTGTTTTGGGATGCAGAAATTGCTTGCTAACCTTAGGTCAACATGAAAAACAGTTTTGAACTGCACATTTTTTTAAGTGTTTTGTAACTTGCATCACTGGGAAGCATAATCTTGCTGATAGCAAGTAGGACGAGTTCTATTTCTAAGGTGATATCTATTTCTTGGCCTGAACTACAGAAATCCTAGTAAAATTCCAGAGAAGTAAGTTATACCAGTGAACTGAGATATAAGGTTCAAGTAAGACATTTTCTTATGCTCAGGTTTAACATGCTGAAGACCTCTTTCTAAGCCTTCATTTCAGACCTTAAGCAATGGCCTTGGACAAGATATCTCGTCATAGTTACTGAACATTCCATAGCCACATTGCTTGTTATCCTTGTTATTATGATCTCTTCTTCTGAAGAGAAATTAGAAGAAAAGGGGCACTCCATGTCTTCCAGGGTTCCCTGAGCTCAAAATTGATCTGTGAGGGTGTACCAATAGAAACTGATGTTTCTATCGAGGAAACTTCTGAATCCTTTGTTGATTGAAAAAAATCTGAGAGGAGTCTTTACGTGATATTGGCCATTTCTATTAGTCTGACAACTTTTAGGCACTACTATAATTAGTTTTGAGAACAAGAACATAAAAGATATAAAATACAAGATATAAAAATACAAAATATTCCTTTATGATGGAGTGATTCCCTTGAGTCGTTAAAGAGAGTATATTTAGATGTCTGGAAGGGGCTCATTAAGCAATAAGCGCTATTAATGTGCAACTTTATAGACAGTACAATCATAAAAAGACAAATATCTATCAAGTTTAACCATAGGCAAGGAGATGTGGATGAGGGAAGAACTATGGGAATCTTTAGAGCTTTGCTTTCCCTTATTGAACTACAGGAGGGTAACAAACCATAAAAGATCCGTAATGCATGAACCCATCTACCCTTAAAATTAAACTTTTTTTTTTATCAAGTTTGTTATCAAGTTTTTTTCTATCAGATTAGATCAATACTGTAAACACAAATTTTATAGATCTACAATAGCATTAATATTTTTTTTGTAATTGCATTTTTACATAACTTTAATAACTATGCATTTTTAATGGAATTTTTGCATGACAGAGCCTTTACCAAATCTTTTTCACATGCCATTTACATGCAAGTTAATCATATTTAAATATCTCTTTTTTAAGACTAAATAGATGTAATTTCCTTAACCTTCATTAATATCCAAGATTCTCCATGTACATTATCAGTAAAATTGATGGTTTTTGTATTCTTTTTCCCTTCCATCCCACAATTGCTTTGTAAATATTATGTCTCTGTTCTGCAAGTCCATGTATCATTTAATACGTGATTATATCGGGTTGGCCTTTTTTAACAGCTGAGCTAAAAGTATTGACTTGGATTGCCCCACAGGGGACCAGTGGAAGACTACTGTGGACTCCTCGGGATGGCAGGCTTGAGGCTGCTTTTCCAAGAGAAAAAGGCAGAGAAAAATAGGCTGAAAGGAAGAGGCCAAGGGCAAGAGCTATGTGTAATATATGCAGTCATATACAGTAGCTGTAGGGATGGCTCCAAGTATCAGTCTCACTGGTGGCCCCCAAAAATCAATTCCACCAGTGGGCCTTAGCTACCCAAGTTCGACACCATTAAGAAGTTACCCTTCCAACTGTTCTTCTCTTGAACATATGATGCATGCAGATTATAGGGGTGTTCCAATATTTTTAAAAGCTCATCAGTCCATTAAGAATGACTGAAAATAGATTTACAAAAGAAAATCACCTTTTAAACTCACATCTTTCAGGATGAGACAGGACCGGCTGATTGCAGGAATGAATGGGTTTAAAAGTCAAGGGTATTTTTCTATTTTCAATCATTTCAGACCAACTGAGCAGCTTCTGAAAATATCGGAATGCCCAATTAATAATACCCAGATGCTCTCAGCACAATATATTCAGTGCCAATCACAATATATTCAGTAAAGCTCAGCTCTAAAGAGGACTAGCAATCAACCATTCCCAATAATTGAGGATACATGTGCCATATGGTCAACTGATAGTCCTGAGAGTTGGTTGAGGCCGTTGAATAGCCTAGCCCTAACTCATCTGTTCTACTGAGCAGGGGAAGTAAAAAAATAGCAGAATTATTACTGTCATTCATAACAGTCCATCAATTGTTTATCTACCTATTCCATCACTATGGAGAGAGAAATCTATTCATGTGATACAAAAGATTATTCCGTCATCCTTGTTATAGAATCTCCTAAAACCACAAACTGTTCCGCCCTACCTGCAATAGTATACCCCAGACTACTAGTTGGTAATTTCTCCTGAGTGTTAGGGAGAACATTATCCACTAGGGTTGTTATAACAGAGACTGACACCTTTACATCACTAACTCAATTGGCAATTTTGCTTGAAAGTACAGAAACAGGAGTGTCTTTTCTGGAAATCCCCCTAACCACAATATCTCAGTTTGCCTGTTCTTCCTGACCCATTTCTCTACCCTCCATTTCTACCCTACAAACTGCTTTCTTAATGAGAGTATGTATCTCTCAAGATTGTCGATCAATCCAGCACTGCATAATGATTCTCTACAGGGGGTTGCAAAAGTATTCATACCCCTTGAACCAGGCTCGGACTGGCCTACAGGAGAATAGGGCTCCTGAGCATGGCAGTCCTGAAGATTCTTTTAAACTACATATACATCCTGGGTAGAGATAGAAAGGCAGAGAAAAACAGGCAAAAAGCAATAGGCAGAGTATGAGGCCCGTATTCCACTGGTGGGCCGTAAGCACCCCAGTCTGACACTACCTTAAACTGTACTTCATACTTAAATGTTAGAGACACAAATGTAAATGTACTTTAGGTGGTTTCCCAAATTTTTCAAAATTTAAAAACTATTAAGTTATAAATAGTGTTGATCGAACCGTTCGAGAAAAGATAAGTTCGAGTCAAACTTCTCGATTTTTTAGAACATGAACTGAACCGCGCTTTTTATGGTTCGTTCTATTACAGTTCTCCTTCGACATGTGAGATCGACGCGTCATTTTTCGTTTCATTTTTAGCTGCTTCCTGCACTTTTGGCGTCCATCCAATCAGCACAGAGCAGACGAGGGTCAACAACATAATCGCTGAGGGTGTAGGGATCTCATTGGCTGCTAAAATCACATGACCCTGTTATATGTTTACTGTATTCTCTTGTGAACGCCATTTAAACTTCACTCTCTGTACTGAACGGACTGCTCTGTCTGCTTGCTTGTATGCATGCAGGCACATGATTTATCAGCGATTTTAGACAGGAAAAGCTGCTAGTTAGATTAGTTAGTGGGGCGTACAGCAAGCTTATTGAATCACAGACAGTAATAGCTAGGGAGTTATTGTATTGCTGTCTGCATATTTCCCATCTTTATTCTGATTGAAGAAAAGTTATGTAACTTATATATAAGTTATATAGATCACTATATAATCACTATAATATAGTGACTTTTTATATATAAGTTATATAAGAAAAGTTCACAATATTGCGTTAGTGATATTGATTGATATTGATATCACTATTGCGTTGGAGTCACCGTTAGAAAATCTCCTATAGAAAAAAATCTATTTCAAACAGTGGTTGCTTGGTTAAAATGTTATTGAGCACCCAAAAGTTCATTTTATCAGTTTTGGGGGTACAGCTATTGCATAAGACACCATCAGCAACTCTCCTATAGACAGAACTCAATTTCAAACAGTGGTTGCTTGGTCAAAATTGTATTGAGTGGCCATAACTTTATTTTTGCTGTTTTGGGGGTACAGCTATTGCATATGACACTGTTGGCAAATCTCCTATAGAAAGAAATCTATTTCAAACAGTGGTTGCTTGGTTAAAATTTTATTGAGCTCCCAAAAGTTAATTTTATCAGTTTTGGGGATACATCTATAGCATAAGACACTGTTAGCAAATCTCCAATAAAAAGAAATTTATTTCAAACAGTGGTTGCTTGATTAAACTTTTAGTGAGTGGCCATTACTTCATTTTTGCTGTTTTAGAGGTACAGCTATTGCATAAGACACCGTTAGCAAATATCCTCTAGAAAGAAGTCTATTTCAAACAGTGGTTGCTTGGTCAAAATTAATTATTTTTCTCCAGTTTTGGGTATAGAGTTCTTGCATAAGAGACCATTAGCAAATCTGCCATAGAAAAAAAATCTATTTCAAATACTGTTTGCTTGCTGCTGCAAATTATTGTGATTGAAGAAAAGTCCTTTTTTTCCAGTTTTGGGGGTAGAGTATTTGCCTAAGAGACCGTTAGCAAATCTTTAGCCTTTTAATATTTAGCTTTTGAACATGGATAGAAATATTGGTGGTAAGAGAGCAGGGAGGAGTGTAGGAAGTGGAGCTAGAGGTATGAGAAAAGGCACTCCTTCCAGTGCTCTTGACAACACACAAGCGAACACATCATCAGTTGCAGGACTGTCATCACTTGGTCAGTTCCCTGTGAATCTTAGTAAGGAAGAGCGTCGCCAATCTGTTGTTTTACCTCTCTTCTCAGTCACCGGCACAAATGTCATCATTAGAGATGGGCGAATTTCTCAAAAATTCGATTCGCTGAGTTTGCAGAATTTTCCGACAAAATTCTTGTCGGCGCGAATTTACCGTGTTAAAAACAGCCATTTCCTGGCTGCAGAGAGCCTGTAGGGTGTTGTAGGACATTGTTGCCTGCTCAAATATGGATAGCGAGCGTGCTTTGGTCTCCATACAATGTTGTGTTTTAGTATGACACGCACATGACAGCCGCTACTCTTAGAATCGCTTTACTCTTCAATTCCCTGGGCACTTACAGGGCCAAAACTGACCAAATAACTGAAGTGGGAATGCAGCCTGACAAGGTAACGTCAGCGCCAGCTTGAAAGAACCGAGCTGAGGGCTAAGATCCTACAATAGCGTCAAAGAACACAATAGTAGGTTCCTGTAGCCGCCACAAGTAGCAGCACAGTAAGGGAACGTCACAGCAAGGGTCACCCCGCGAGGCCACAACTTCCGTTGTTATCTAGCAGCCGTATGTTGACCACCAAGCCAATGCTTCACGAATGGTTGACTAGGCCATTCACTTTCTCCCAGATGACATCTGACAACCCCACTCTTCACTGGGCTATTATGTAGCCTTCTGATGCTGCTGCCATCTCACCACTCAGGTCTCCTCATGCTGCTGTCATCTCCAGGCTATGTCACTATGTCAATCTCTGGCTTGATGTTGCTGTTACTGCCACCACTTCATTATGTCACTTAGCTGCCGCCACATCAAAATTATGACATTGTGCAACTCTCCGGCCTGATGCTGCAGCTGTTGCTGCCGCCACCTCCACACTGTGTACTTGTGCCAGTCTGTGGCCTAATCTTGCTGCTGCCACCTATACAATCTGTCAGTTGCCACTCTGTGGCCTACTCATGCTGCTGCAAACTGACCACTCTGTCAGTTGACCACCCTATGGTTTTCTAATGCTGTTTCCACCCTCCACCACTCTATGACTTTGCCACTATGTTTGGTTTTCCCCTTCTTTTAATCTGTCACAAGGAATGAAAAGGACAAACACAACCGATTGTGTTTTTGGAGAAGCTGAAAGGCTAGTATGACATGGTCCTTTGTTTGTATCAGGATTGGCAGATGAGTAGGTAGCCAAAAGCAGGAGTGGATAAAAAAAACACAGAACACATGCAAATAGTCCATTTACTTATTTTTGGGATCAACTCCTGTTTCTTTTTGGCTTTAGCAATGATGGATTAATTACCAATTGAAAGTGGACACTGAAGGATCAAAGGAATGGCAAAATGATTATTGACATCAATGCAAAATTACTTATGACACCCTCTTCACTCTTTTGGGGGGGGGCTCTACATATATCAGCATTTAACAGAATCACCACAATAATTGAAAACATTTTCTGTTTGCCACAGATAGCAATATCCTAATAGACTGGAGTGGCTGGATTTGAGATGCATGTAGGGCTGAAATACACAAACACTGGATTTGACACAGAATTCTCCATGAAAAGTGAATAAATTAACTCTTGGCCACAGATTAAAATACCCCCATCGGTCTGAAGTTGATGGATTTCAGGCGTGTATGTGGCAGAAATACACACACTCTATATATGACTCAAATTACCCCAGAAAAACAAGAGCAGAAATTAACCCTTGGTATAAAATACCCTACAGAATGAATGAGATGAAATTCAGGCGTATATGGGGAAAAAATACAGACACCCTGTATTTTACTCTAAATTACTGCACGATCAAGAGGTTAACATTAAGCCTTGTGTATAAAACACCCTACAGAAAAAACAGATGCTATTTAGTCGTATATAGGACCAAAAAATACAGACACCCTGTATGTTAGTCCAAATTACCCCACAATCAAGAAGTTAAATTAAGCCTTGTGTGTGAAATATCGTACAGAAAAAACAGATGTAAATTAGGTGTATGTGGAACCAAAAAATACAGACACCCTGTATTTTACTCCAAATTACCGCACAATCAAGAAGTAAAATTAAGCCTTGTGTATGAAATATTGTACAGAAAAATCAGATGTCAATTAGGCATATATGGGAAAAAATAAAAAAAGACACCCTCTTTTTTAGTGCAAATTAACCCACAATCAAGGGGTTAAATTAAGCCTTCGTTATTAAATACCCTACAGAACAACCAGATGTAAATTAGGAGTATATAGGACAGAAGTACACCCACCCTGGACTTTAGCGAGAACACCCCACAATCTAAAACAAAATAATAACGCTGGTTGAGTAACAAGCGTGCAAATGACAAACACTTGTGATGATCTTTCCCCCCGTCGCTGATAAAATGAGTTTGTTTTACAATAAGTTCAATATAGTGCTGCAGCAGTAGCAAGATGCTTATGCCAGGATACACAGTGAGAAGTTTGAGGATTTAAGATGGCGTCCGTATCTATAGGGCTGTGACGTCAAACAAGCCCGCCGGTCGCTGATTGGCTTCATGTCTGCACATGTCATTGAGGGTGTTCCTTGCTTCCTACCAGAGTTCTCTGCCCCATGTAACACCATGTGTTCGCGGACATTCTACCAATAAAAAAGATGCTTCGTTCCCACGAATCACCCTAAACTTCGGCTGCGTGCAGAACTGAATTTTTCCTGAAATTTTAAACGAATTCCACTTCCACTTCCATCTCTAGTCATCATCATCATCATCAGTCCAACCTGCAGGCCAAATGTCACCCAATATACAGACTGCTCCAGATAATTCATATTCTGAAGAGCTCTATGGTGACACAATGTGGTTGGGGTCAGAAGGCATTTGAAAAGATCAAGAGGCCAAAGAGGATGATTTTGTCTGCTCTGATGCCCTATCGCTGATGCCCTCAGAGGAGGAGAAGGAAGCTGGTCCATCGGCAGAAATCCCGAGTGGTCAACAATGCCTCGCAGTGCCTGTGGCTTCTATCCCGCTGCTTGAGGATGTAGACTGTCAGGAAGAGGAAGTCACCTGTGATGATGATGACATTGCAGATCCAACATGGTCTTTTGAGCACATCTACAGTGTAGGAGGAGGATAATGGGGTAGTGTCAGTGTGGTCCAGCCGCAGAAAGGGAGAGGGTGGTCGCACAAGTACACTGACATTACTCCACCAGCCATGGTCAGTGGTGGCAGCGGGAACACCAGTGCTAGGTTTTCACTGTCGAAGAGGTCCAATACCTGTGAAGTCTGTTTCTTTTTCCATCAATTCTCAGATTCACTGAAGGGCGCCATATGCCGGATTTGCTTTCAACGTGTCAGTAAAGGATAGAATCTAAAAAGTTTAAGCACCACCAGCATGAACAGGCACATGCATGTAAAGCATGAAATGCTCTGGAGAAGTCACTTGGAGAAAACAAGTGACATCTTCTGCTTCCTCCTCCTCCGCCTCTTCCAAGCCCAAGCGGTCCTCTGCTGCTGATGTGCCAGAGCAGCATGAGCAAGCACCATCCCCAGTCCCAGATACTCTCGGCCAATTCCCACCACCAGCAACACAGCCTACACCTTCCCCTTCCCCCAGTGTGACCTGCCCGCCATACAGCAGCCAGTCCGGCAGCCAGCCTTCTGTATACCAGGTGTAGGAGCATAAGAAATGCTTTCACGCCAACCATCCCAAAGCCAAAAGCCTAAATGTCGGCATTGACAGACTGTTGGAAATGTTGCCTTTCCCCCTGGTGGACACAGATGTTATGGCCCTGGCATGCCCCCAATATCAGATGCCGAGCAGGCATTTCTTTGCCAGAAAATCTGTCCCTTCCCTGGCCCGCCACTTTGCAGAACAGATCTCCAGCGTGTTGGCTGCATCTATGTCCACCAAAGTCCATCTCACTACAGACACATAGACTAGTAAGCATGGTCAAATGCGTTACATCTCACTGATGGCTCACTGGGTGAGTTTGGTGGATGACAGTGGCAATGATGATGGGTCTCGGCAAACACTTTTCCACACTGCAGGGATGGTGCAGAGTCCAGATCCCCAACCTCCAAAGGTAGCATCACATGCCAAGAGAAACCAGGCCGTTCTCAAACTAATTTGTCTTGGAGACCGTCAACAAACAGTTCAAGAGCTGTGGACGGTTCTGTGCACTGAGACCGACCAGTGGCTGGGTGCTAAGAACCTGGTGCCAGGTAAGGTGGTGTGCAACAACGGGAGACATCTCCTTGCTGCCCTTAGGATCGGTAGACTTACGCACATCCCTTGCCTGGCACACGTCATGAACCTGGCTGTGCAGTAATTTCTCAAGCGATACCCAAGTCTTGACTGTCTGCTGAGGAAGGCTTGAGGTCTTAGCTCACACCTCTGGCGTTCGCACCCTGCTTCGGCACGACTGGCAGTGTTGCAGTGTGATCTGAGCCTTCCCGTCAACTGTCTGATATGTGATGTGTTAACACGTTAGAATTCCACCCTCCACATGTTCCAGCGATTGTGGCAGTAGCATAATATCATTATGCAGTATGAAATGTTGCATGGCCTGACTAACAGTGTTGCTGACCTTGGGTTGTTGACCCATAGAGAGTGGAGCCAGGTGAAGGATCTCTGCACCATCCTTGGCAGTTTTGAAGGGGCCACCAAAATGCTCAGTCAGGATGATGGCATTGTCAGCATGAAAATTGTGGTTATATTTTTACTGGAATAAGCGATAGGCACTCTGCGGCAGCAGGTCCCAAGAGGAGGAGGATTTAGAAGGCCCGACTGTTTCTTGTCAAACCGTAACCTCCATGTTCCCCACTGCCATGTTCTCGCTGCCATCAATGGTACTGTCATCTAATGTAGTCCAATGCACCTCCTATAGCTATGCCCCTGCTTGCAAGTTGTCCTCCTCATCTTTTCAGTTAGCCATTGAAAGGAATTAATTATTTTAGACTCTGAATTTTTTCCTGTCACTTTTAGAGCCAAATTTTCTTCACTAAGTTGTTCCAAGTCTCCAGTTTACTGTTATGGATGATAATTCCAGCTTCTCTTCAACTATATAGGTATAAAAATTAACCTGAACATCTTCTCCCATTGACTTTAATGGGGTTCGAATTCGAGTTCGAATTGAGGCTCGACCCAAATTACTAAAAATTCGAGGTTCACTAGCTATAAACTATGCATATGCATATGTATGCAATACTTTGTAGGACCAGTCTGTTGCGTTATCTAGTCTTTAACCATATGCTACTGAAATAACATTCTACAAAAAGACATTTATAAAGATGAAACATGCAGACTGGCGAACGACTTTAACTGTTAAGGTGATCCATGTGTCTCTGCAAAGATTTTCACAAACATCCTTGTAAAGTCACTAGCTGCACAGAAATTGTGCACCGGTAGGGGTGGATATCATCCACATCTGGGATTTACAGAGAGAAAGCAGAGATGGTTTAGTATAATTCCTGCTTCCTGATCACTGCATACACAATGCTCACTAAATGCCCGGCATACTTCTTAGCAGGCAGCATTCAGGCTTTTTGCTTCCAGTCCAAGCAATTATGTGATCACTAATGATGGGTAACTGCAGGAGCTGCTGGTTCTTAAGATACCTAAATAAGCTCTAAAAAAAAACAGTGATGCAAAAATGTCTTTTTGACTTTGAGGGCTCAATATGTAACGTAAATAAGAAAAAAAAAAACAGAGACCGGACAAAAAAAACTAATTATATAAAGCAAAACACTGACAGTCCAAAGCACAACTTTAGCTGCACTGCCATGACCTAAAGATATATATATATATATATATATATATATATATTAATATATATATATATATAATATATATATATATATATATATATCATGTATATAAAATGACCATAGAGAAAAGGTGACAACAATAAATGTATTATACTGGTGCTTTTTGTATTTAAAAAAACTCCAAGAACAAACTTTTTTTTAATTTTTACCTATTTTCCCGATATTACAAAAAGAAAAATTACAACAGAAAGTTACATAACGATAAAGCCTTAAGGGTCACAGAAAAAAGGTGATAAAAAATTT
This sequence comes from Phyllomedusa bahiana, assembly GCA_025379985.1. Lineage (NCBI taxonomy): Eukaryota > Metazoa > Chordata > Amphibia > Anura > Hylidae > Phyllomedusa > Phyllomedusa bahiana. The sequence goes on from JAODAL010009002.1 coordinate 83,924, forward strand.
TTAACAACTGAGCTCAAGAAAGCATTACAACCTGCACATACTAAGAAAAACAAAAAAGTGCCTGGTCAGGAACAGTAGAAACTAGCCTGGTTTTGAACTAGTTAATCTATAGTCTACAGTACTTCTTGTGCACTGTCCTGGAGGTGCAAAACAAGGTCAGACTCACATTTAGAAGTAGAATTGTGCTTCTGCTGTGTTTTGTCTGTAGATGGGAAAGAGGGAGGTGTGGAGAAAGTTAAAATGTGTCATGTCACCTCTGCCAACATTTCATTCTGAATGTCCTTCTGTTCTTTTGTTTTAACTTGAAAATAAAATAATTTCATGCCATATTACTGATTTTGTGTGGCACTGAACAGCAGTAAAGAAAGGAGAACGCATAATGTATGCAAATAATATAATTACAAGTAATTGAATTCTGGTAAAATTGCAAATAATAGATGTGTAATATTAAATCCAAAAGAAAGAGCAAGGAGAAAAAACCTCCAGGACAATTGAGATCTTGGTTTTATGATGTCTGTTTTAAAGCAATGTCATAGCTTCTATGTTGGAGAGCCAAAAGATACAGTGACAGATGTCATTACAAATACAAAAACGTCTGGGGTCTCCAGCACGTCACAATGTGTGAGGGCTTAAGAAGGTCCTTTACTGACTCAACTCACACTGCAGACAACACAATCAATTTGATGGAAGAATGGAACTGTTTTTTACTGAGTATTATTTCCCTCAATATACTGAAGATGGAATGGAGAATTTGTTCATCAAGCTTTTTCCATCCAGCAAGAATTATTTAAGTCGAGTCAGGCATGCCAGTTATCAGGTATTAAAATAAAAAATAGCACATTAATCAGTGACCTTGAATAAATAACCTTTGTAGATCAAAGTATCAGTGTCATTTAGCATTTACAGTTCACATTAATTTTCAATTGTTAAGAGATCCACTAAATATATATCAAAGTGACCTACCACCTTTGGAGCTATTAAATAATGTATTAGCAACCTGCATAATTATCAATTCCACTATATAATTAAATGTTTAGAACTGTTTCCTGTAGCAAATGGAGTATCACATCATCAAACTGCAAGCTCCATTGTGAACCTGTATATTGTAAGTGTACCTCTATGCTCGGTAATAATGTTATACTAGGAAATTTGTAGTCAAACACTTCCCTAATTATTCACATAATGGTTCTAAAGTTGGAGCATCGTATCAACAGGGTTGTCTGACTTTTATAATTCCCCTATGTTCCAAAGGTACCAAAAAATTAGAAGATTATTGATTTGCAGTGGCCCTGTCACGTCAAGGGAGGTACAGTGAGCCCGGACTGGAACCCAGCCCACTGTCCCTGCCTGCTTGACGTGCTGCCCTAGGCGGCAGACGGCAACTGGGCGACAGTCCCTGCGCTACTAGAGTGCTGGGGCCATCAGGAGGTAGAATAGTCAGACAGTCCGGGTCAAAACCAAATCAGGAACGCCAAGCCACAAATCAGAACCAGAGGGATAAACGTAAACAAGCCGAGGTCAAAACACGAACGGGTGCGAGGTACAAAAACGGAGAGAAAGACAGGATAGGGAAACAAGCCGAGGTCAGGTACACGGATGAGCAACTAACAAACAATATAACAAGAAACACAAGGCAGCCAGGAAATATCGCAGGTGCAGCACTCAGCTAGCAGGGAGTTTAAATGGGATTCCCGGATACCGCCCCTGTAGCTGATTGGAGCGGCCACCGGGTCCTCCCATTGGCTGGTGCAACACGCCCCCTGTCCGGAGTGGTTGGACCTCTGTCACTCATAGAGCTGCCAGCAGAATGTGTATCAGGGTGGGGTCGCTGATCAGCTGCTGCAGACTCTTGCTCCCTGCAAACTGAGCGCAGCCCAGCTCTGACAGCCCCAGAGTCACAGCAGAAAGGATGGGAGTTATGGTGGTTGTCACAGTGGCATTCAAACCAAACCTTTCATGCTCCCCTGGGAATTTTACCATACTGGAGGGGGTCTGCGGGCATGGGAGTTAGCAGTGTTCCTCCTTAATCCTACAGGACACACTCTAGGTGGGTTTAGCCTCAACTGCCCTGAATGTATATGAGGTGTGTATGATGTTGTGAAGAAATAAGCCAGGAGACATGTTGGAGTTGCAAAATAACGTCTTCCTTTACTCAAAGCAAGTTGGTATACACATGGATTGGCATTCTCAGCATTCACTTGTCTTCATGCCTACGCAGCTGCAGCAGTATATAGCCATCAAAATTAAGTCCCATAAAGGTCAAGTTTAGTCAACAAGGAGTTCCCATTACCCCAGGTGAACTGGATATATTCTCTTTCTCTGTGAGCTATAAGGGCTGAAGCTAACTGAACACCAGGAAGTCTGTCTTGAGACTGGCTTTACCTAATGCATCCAAAGTTCAGGAGTTCTCTCGTTTGACTAGGCTGTGCCCTTTCCTTAGTTCCCTTTGTTGTCATCCCTTGGCTCTATGACAATGAGGTGAAGAAGGATCTGGTGCAATTTCTGGTCTGGGACAAGCAAACTCCACACTGATGGTTTAATTATTCCATCCATGAGAAAAGACCGCTAACTACTAAACTGCTAATACATTTAAAGTGTCTAACTCCACCCACTACTCCCTGGCAAAGAATTAGGGAGGCTGTGCAACACTTAACCCTTTACAGCATTAGTGTCAGCCAGGGGCATCGCAAGGCCTTTTTTTATCTGGGGCCTGTGCCTGAAATAAAAAGGCTGCTGCCTCGAATCCTGTAGCACTGGCTTGGACTAGCCCACCAGAGAACAGGTGAAACCCTTGGTGGGCTACAAGTCTAACGCTACTTATTACTCCTGTAGACCTCCGGCTATCACATCTGTATGCTTCAGACCTATAGAAGACAGTAGGGGGTGCAGTATAGAGACGTCATGATGCCAAGGCATGATGACTTCACTGCATCGTGTTGCTTAGTGTAGGAAAGAGGCTGAAATGTCCAGCATGTGGTCATGTGCTGGCAGTTTTATTTGACTCTCATTTAGTGGTATTATTGGTAATGATGGTCTTGGTACAATGGACTTTTTAGTAACAGTATGAAGGTAAAATATATGGGGTGATATTTGCTCCAAGTACAGGTGTATTATTTGGTAACCGTATGACTTTTATTTAAAGGTATTATGCTATCATACATAAATGAAGGTTTTAAAATAGGCACATTTTTCAACGCTGAATTTCATTGCACAGTGTAGACAGTATCCATGTGGAAAACACATAAAATAAATGAGAAACATTTTTTTAAATCTGTAGATATATGTGCCATGAAAAAGATTTGCATGAACCCAGACCTATTGAGAAAAATATAACACTGAGGGCCTGTGCCCCCGAGATTTTAGGACCCCAGCAATGCCCCTGGCATCAGCATGATATTGAACTCTGTGGTCTTGTGACTAAGAAAAGAATGCAAATAGTACACAAAATACAGACATTATATTTGAACAACAATTTAGTAGTGTACCCCTACTCTGGTACACTACAGATTCTCCCACTGTTAGGACCCATAGCAATCTTCTGTAATTTATGGGAAAGATGGAAATTAAGTGTAGAGCATTATCGTACTTTCCAAAATATAAACTTTTTAAATATAAATATATATTTACATATATAAACATATATAAACATTTTAAATCCCACCGTTTCTTGAAAATGCCCAAAATGCTTTTCATAAATACCACCCGTTTACAGGTCATTTCATTAGACTGTGTTTAAAAATGTAGGTTGTTCACAATTATGAATCATTTGGTGACAACTGAAATTAAAAGGCTGGAGTAATAATAATGTAGTTGTAATTGGTGGAAGAGGACACTGAATGGAAGAAAAAGTTTTTTTGGGGAGGACAAGAAGTAAATAGAATTGGTTGTGAGGATTGATCCTATGTCTCAACAAAATATACTTTGCAACCTTCTTATGCATGCTACCTCCCAGCCTATAAACAATATATACAAAAATCATGGCCAGAAATATTTTTTTGCAAAATAACATGTTTACCATAGCTTTTAAAACATGTAAAAGAGTATGTACATTAACAGCAATTCTGTCACATATAGTGCTTCAGACCCGCAAATTGTATTCACATGCTTATTCTCTTAAGCAGAGCCGCCGTTACGGCAGTACAACCAGTATGGGGCCCGATCAGTCTGTGAAGCAAGGGAGGGACTGCCGCCACCCGCAGGTACCATCCCCTTGCTTCGCAGTAATGGCACGAGGCTATCTTAATTGTATGCACGACCTTGCGACGCACATACAATTAAGATGAACGGTGGGGCCCCTGTTGTACTAGGACAGAAAGCTGGGCAGGCGGTGCGATGATGTCACTTTCTCATACCACCTGCACAGCTTACTGTCCTAGGCTCCAAGCCTACAGCAGCAGGCTTGGGGCCAAGAGCAGACAGAGACACAGAGGGAGCGTGGAAAAGTGAATACTTACCTATGGGGGGGGTCCCAAACTACCTCCAGGGGGTCCTAAGCTACCTACAGGGGGCCCTAAACTGCCTAAAGGGCCCTAAGCTACCTACAGGGGCCCTAAGCTTCTTACAGGTGCCCTAAGCTACTTACAGGGGCCCTAAGCTACCTAACCTACAAGGGCCCTAAGCTACCTACAGGGGGCCTTAAGTACATGGGCCCTAAGCTACCTAACCTACAGGGGGCCCTAAGCTACCTAGCTACCCACAGGGGGCCCTAAGTTACCTAGCTACCCCCAGTGGGGGGGATAAAGAGGAGGGAGCAGACCAGTGAGGGGGGGGGGGGGGGCGGACAGGGCCGGCTGATGGGCAGGGCAGCCGGGGACAAGGCGACAGAGGAGGGGGCCCAGACGCTCCAGCTGTATGGGGCCCCAAAATTTCTGATACCGGCCCTGCTCTTAAGTAAGTAATTTTACATACGATTAGTGTCCATGGAATTTATCCATAGGTTCACGAGGAGACACAGAGCCATCTGCACATCCATGCAGCACCGCAATGTTTCAAAAGAAAAACTTTTTTATTCAAGCATGTGAATACAAGTTGCGGGTTTGAAGCACTATATATGGCAGAATAACCTTTAATGCACATATTCTTTTACATGTATTAGAAGCTATAGTAAAACATGTTTTTTTGCAAAAAAACATCTTTCTGGCCATGATTTTTGTTTATTGATTGCTGGACTGATCCTGTGTGCCTTATTCATGTCAAGCCAGATAACCACCAATGAAAATAGGGCCAATAAATCAACAAAAACAAAAAGGGAAGTGGTATATAACCTACAACACCAAACACAAAAACACTAACCAAGAGTATTCCTGTGCTGCTGCTCTGTATTTACCCATTATGTAATGTTATATAACTTTTGTTTCTTTATTTGTTAGTTGAAATTTATGCTTGTATTTGCTTTATATGTTTATGTATTGTTTCTACTAACATTATATGATTGTGTATTTACTTATATTGGGGTTTACTTTCCAGCAGTTATTCTTCAGTTATCTTTTTATTTGCTTTTGTGTATTGTTAAATTTGTTTAATAAAATATATTTGTAATTTTTATTTGGGTTAGTGTTTTTGTGTTTGGCGTTGTAGATTTATGTCAAGCCAGTATCAGACCACAAAGGTGTGTGGAGCAGAACACTATAGCATACCTCCCAAGTGTCCCTATTTTGGAGGGGCAGTCCCTATTTTAACCCTTGTCCCTCTATCCCTCTTAGCTCTATAAATGTCCCTCTTTTTTCATTTGGGAAATAGATTTCCGTCAATAAACTGATTATGTTGCTTTAAAAAGTATCTGATTGTTTCCTCACTGTATATTACGTAGAAACTTACTTAATATTTCATCATTGGATACAATGCAATTCTGAAAATGTGTCCCTTTCTGGCTGTCTAAAAAGTTTGCATGTATGTGTTTGGGCATGGTTAGAGGTGTGTCTTGGTGTCATGTCTTGTGTTTGGGTTTGGAGCGCGCCTTATCAGGATCAGTTTACCAGGAGGCAAACCGAGGATGTGGATCCTCTGGACCACCGCAAGCGATGGTATAAGCCACGCCAGGGAGCGCAATCTAAGTAGGTCCGGTTTTCACCAGAGCCCGCCGCAAAGCGGAATGGACTTGCTGCAGTGGATTGCTACGAGGTCGCTACCCCTGACGTGACTTGCTTGCGGTGGCGGCTGAGGTGTGGCGTGGTACAAAATCGTGAAGCAGGCTCGTAGTCGGGGACAGGTAGGAAGGTCAAGACAGGGGGCAAGGTTCGTGGTCAAGGGACGGAGGTAGAAGGTACGGTACACAGCAGTCGCAAGATACAATGGGAACGCTTCTTCTCAAGGCACAGGGTACTATCGATTAGGCGGGGGTAATAGGAAAGGGCAGGACTTAAATACGATCAGCGCCAGGTGAAAACCAGTCACCGACGCGTCGTCCCTTTAAATCTGGCCGGGCACAGGAGCGCGGTGAGGTGAGTAGAGGGCAGAGCTGCGAACGCACCCGCAGTTGGAGGGCATGATCATGGCAGCGGCCGCAGCAGAGAACGCCACCGGGGTGCAGGTGTGCCCGCGACCCGACACTGGGGTCGCGGTGACACCCGTTACATGCCTGTTCATACATTCTTTTTGGCTCAAAGTACACCTGAAAACTGGTGCAGCCCAGTTCATACATTTTGCCCTTAATGTCCTCTTTCAAACATGCAACCGCCACAATTACAAACTGGGTAATTACTATAATCGTAAAATTAGCATATTATTTATAGCACTCGGTGAATGCTGTAAAGAAATAAAAAACACTACCAGGATTGCTGTATTTTGTTACAAAAATTGAGTTAAAAAGCGATCAAAGCATCATATGAACCCTCTAATGGCACCAATAAAAATGTCAACCCATCCCCCCAAAAACAAGCCGTTAATAAGTTCCATATACAGAAAAATAAAAAAGTTATGGCTATCGACTATGACAACTTAAAAACACAATTTTTTATAAACGCATTTCTATTGTGTAAAAGTAATAAAACTATATAATATTTATGTAATTGTACTTGTACCAACCCGCCTAGTAAAGTTATCCTATTATTTATACCACTTGGTGAATGCTGTAAAAATTAAGCCCAAATAACAGTGGCCAAACTGCATTGTTCCCTCCACCCCATTTTTCCACCACCATTTGACTTCGGGAAGGTTGTAAATATGACATGGCATTCCCAAAGCTAAATAGCACTCCCTCCCTTGTACTTCCTGCCGTGCACCCAAACAGCATTTCGGACCCACATATAGGGTATTGCCAAACTTGAAGGAAATTGCATAACAATTTTTCGGATACTTTTTTTTCCAGGATTCCTTGTAAAAATCAAAAATTTTCAGCTAAAATTGCAAATTGTTGGGAAAAAAAATGTTTTATTTTCACAGCCAAGCACAAAAAAATTTGTGAAACACTTCTGGGATCGATATACTCACTACACTCCTGGATATATTCTTTAAGGAGTGTAGTTTCCAATATGGGCTCTTTGTAAAGGGGGGGGATTAAGTTTTTTAGACCTTTTGGGTTCCGGGAAATGTGAAAATGGTAAACCCTTTAAAAAAAGTGCAGGGGGTGCGCCTCTATTCTGAGGGTTTGGAAAATTGAGCCAAAAAGAGCACCCAGGGTCAGGTATGGGATATCTTCAAAAAAAGACCCGAACTGGGGAAATCAATATTTTGGGGGCATTTCCCTGTTCACTTTTACAGTGGTTTTTCCCGGGGAAAAATGGTTTTAAAAATTGAAAATTTGCAAAAAAATTCCCTTTTTAAAAATTTTATCTCCCCTTTGTTTAATTTTTGTGAAACCCTAAAGGGATTATTAAATTCTTAAATGTGGTTTTGAAAACTTTTAAAGGGGGGTTTTGTTTTTTTAGTTGGAGTCATTTTTTGGGAAATATCCCAAAAGGGCCCCTTAAAGGGGGCCCCGTCAGAACTTGCGGGCCCAAAAAAAAATGTTTCAAATTGTCTTGAAAATGTAAAAATTTTCCCCCCGTAAATTTCTAAGCCCCCTAATGTAGTGATGGCGATTAAAGTTGGGAAATATCGTCATGGGTCGATAGTCGATATCGGCAATTTTTCAATAAATACCCATATCGGGTAATAGATTTTTCGCCGATGGGCCCTTAAAGTCTTTTGGGAGAGGAACAACACCTTTATTTTTTACACCCAAAAAGGGATGGAAGAAGTGGGGAAATTTTTTCCCCAACAGTCAAATGGAATTTCGTGCTACATCTTGGGAACAACTTAAAGGGTTTTAAAAACCACAGAAAAAAAATAAAAGGGCCTTTTACTATCCCTGTCTTGCACCACGCATGACCCCCTTTTAAAACCTTTATGACCCACAAATTAAAAAAAGGGCCCGAAAGGAATATGATTTTAACCCTATTTTTCTTGAACTGGACATTGAATTTTCCCCGTCCTGGAACGCAGCATGAGCCCCCAAAATTTTGGGGGATGGGCCCCAAAATTTTAAAAAGTGCTGGGAAAAAAAGGGGTCTTTGAACCCCATTTTAGTTGAACTGGGGCTTGAATTTACTGTCCCGGAAACCCCAGTATGACCATTAAACCTGTCTGACCCCCAAATTTTAAAAAGGGTGGGAAAAAAGGGGTCTTTGAACCACCATTTTAGTTTTAAATGGAATTTTTAAATAATCTTTTCCTGTATGCAGTATGAAAAAATTAAAAAATGTCTGACCCCATAAATTAAAAAGTGCTGGGAAAAAGGGGTCTTTCAACCCCATTTTAGTTTAAGGACTTTTTTTATATCCCGTTTACCCCGAATGAACCCACAGTTTTAAAAAATGCCGGAAAAAGGGGTCTTTTTAACCCCATTTTTTTGTTTTACTTGGGGCATTTGACAATTTAAAACCTGTCCTGGGCCACAGGGATGACCCCCAAAAACCGTTTGACCCACAGAAACACAAAAAAATGGCCCCCTATGCTATTTTTTTTAAAGTGACTGTCAATTATAAAAATTTTTTTTGGGCTGAATTTTTTTTTTACAGAAATTTTTTTTGGGAAGTTTTAAATTTATAGTTTTACCCTTTTAACTTTTTTCTTTTTTTTCAAGTGTGATAACATTCCCCCCTTTCACCCCTCCCTGCAGTTTTTAAAAGGGATTTTTTTACACGTGTAGATTTGTTAAAGCTCCCCACACCCCATAAGTAATAAAAATTCCTAATCATCCCAAAAACACTTTTTTAATTGAAAAAAAGACATTTGCCCCCCTGGATTTGAGAGTGTTCACCAATTTAATTCAAAGGTTTCATTTTTCCTCCATCCCCTTTTCCCCAAAACCTTCTTCGTGAATTTGGGCAACTCCCCCGGAGAAACCCAAAAGTTTCCCAAACCCCTAGTGGGCTCCCGCCCCGGAAAAAAATTTTGGTTTAAATTTTGTCCAAACCCTGGGGGGCCTTTTTTTACCTAAATTAACCTCACGAAATTTTCCTTTTTTAAACTCTGATTTTTTTTTAAGAGAAATTTGAAACTCTCCTGGGTTTCCCCAAAAGGGGAGAGCCCGTGCTGCCGTCCCCCATCGTTTAAAACGGAGGTCCCCGTGCCAGGGGCCCGAATTACACTGGGTGGTGGGGAAAAGCACAGGCTAGCGTCTTGTAAACTATTAAAAAACCCCAGGGTTTAGCTGCCAGGGCGGGGGGTTTCAGTGGGTGCGGGTTTAAAATCCCCGGCCCCGGCGTCCGTCTTTTATTTTCCCCCGGGAAAAATTTTCCCCCTTTAAAGCCCGCAACGAAAAAAAGTCATGCTAAGCGATGTGGAAGTGTGGGGTAAAACCCCCACCCCTTTTCAGTACACATTCCCAAAACCGGGTTGCGCTTTCCCCTCCCTTTTTGTTTCGGACCAATTTTTGGGTTACTTTAAATTTCTGGTGGGTTTTAAGCCCCCTGTTCCACCCAGGTGCCCTTTTTTTTTTGCATTCTTTTTTCTCATTTTACTCAAGTGTGGGGGAAAATTTTTTCTTGTTCTTTGTTTCCCCCTGTCCTGCTCCCCTACTCCATGTCCTTGAATTTTCCTACATCTGGTCAAGTCTTCCCGTTCCTCCCCGTAAAATTAAAAGGGAAAAATTTTTTACCAGCTATTTTTTTCCCTGCAAGTTTTTTGTAGTTTAATTTTTAGAAAAACTTTTTTTAAAAAAGGTTTGGGAAACCCCCCAAAATTCCCTTTTTTTTTCTTTTTTAATTGTTTAAATGGGTTGTTCAATTTCAGGGGGTTGATAGCATGTTTTTTAAAAATCTTTTCAAAAACAAATCATTTTGCAAAATGTTTTCCATTAAAAAAGTTCCTACCCCATTTCGTTTCCCGACAGCACCTTCCCTTTAACCACCCCTTTTACAATTGTGAAAACAAATTTTTCTGTTTAGAAAAAATTTTTTTCAATTTTTTCCCGTATTTTGCTGCATTTCACAGCAAAAAAGCCCCCAAAAAAATTTTAAAACATGAACCCCCTGAGCCACTTTTGAAATTGTGAAGAAAAAAATGCCCCGTTAGGGAAAAAAATTTTTTTTTTTATAAAAATGACCTGTAGTTTTAGCCCGCATGTCACAGCAAAATCCCCCAAAAAAATTTTTAAAAAATGACCCTTGAGCCATTTTTACAATTGTGGGAAAAACAAATGTCTGTTAGAAAAAAACATTTTTTTAATAATGGAACCCGTATTTTTGTGCGGTCACAAACAAAATGCCCCCAAAAATTTTAAAGGGATGGGCCCTTTTAGCCACTCTTGAAAAATTTTTGAAGAAAAATGTCTGTTATAAACAAAATTTTTTTATAATATGAAATGTAGTATAGCTGCTTTTCACAGCAAAATGCCCCTAAAAATTCCAAAGCATGACCCCTGAGCCACTTTTGGGCAATTGTGAAAACAAATTTTCTGTTTTGAAACAAAATTTTTTTGAAAAAGGGGCCCCCTAGGGTTTTTCTGAAAGCAAAGCAGCATGAACCCCCAAAAAATTTTAAAAAGATTCTCACCCCTGTTAAAAAATTGTGAAAGGGGGAAATGCCACTTAGAAGGCACTTTTTTGTTTTCCCAAAGGGGCCCTGTTATTTCTGTATCTCACAGCCCCCAAAATTCCCCCAAAAAATTTTAAAATGAAATTCCAGCCCCTATTAAAAAAATTTGATGGAGAAATGCCCCTTAGAAGCCACATTTCTTTTCCAAAAGGGCCTTTAAATTTTTTTGTTTTTATTTTCAAAAAGCAACATGAAACCCAAAACCAAAACAATGCCAAAACTTTTTTAAAAATATAAATGAGTAAATGGAATATGTGGGTTTTCAGAAACCTTGCTGTTTTTACAGTTCCTCAAGCAAAAACCCGCAAAATGAACTGTTGGGAACCGGGAATAAAAATTGGGAAATAAGAAATGATAATTTTTTTAAAAAAAATTTTTTAGAGGCCATTTCGTTTGGGGGAATGTGAAATAGAAACCCGGGAAATAATTTGGTGACCTCCCGGGAATTGGGGCCAAAAAACATCATCAGAGATCCCTGCCTGATTTATCTTGATGAAAATCAAACGATCCCCCATTAACTGTGGAAAGGGCCCGGAAAGGTTTGTTTTGTAATGACTCCTCCCCTGTTTCGAAAGGTCCGCTAAAATATGCCGCTGGCTGCCCGGGCAGGACAACACCCCTATTTGGGGGCGAGCGGCTCCCCCCTTTGTCCCTTTTGGTTTCCCAGAAATCTTTTTTGGGGCGGGCCACAACACAAAAAATCAGTGTTTTAGAAGAGAAAGTCGGCACCAATGTTTTTTAAACTGGTCCCCTGTGTGTTGGATTTGTGGGCCCCGTTTTTGGGTGCGTTGGTGAGGTTTGGGAAAAAAAAGATTGCCCGAGGTCACCCATTAAAGGGTTTCCACCTTTCCCCTGCCGCCCGCTTTCCCCTACGGCTACTTTGGAAAAATATGCTGTAAAGTCGTGATGTTTTTCACCGTGGGCATTTGAGGAAAGTGGAAACAAAGAAACAGTTTTTCCAGTTTATCAATAGAAAAGGGCTTCCCTTTCCTGCATTTTACCTTTTTTTTTGGTGGGTTTGGTTGGGAAAATGCTGATTTTGTTTTTTTTCCGGGGAAAACCCGGGGGGTGGGCCAAAAATTAAAATGTTGGGTTTATTTTGTGGGTTAATTTTCGGGGGAATTTATGTTTGGGGGAAAAAGGAGCAAAAAAAGCAATCTTTTGAGAGATGGAGCCTTGATTTTCCCCAAACCTCTGGGTCGAGGGGGACTAGCAAATGATCTTCCCCAAACTTCCTCCTCCCCCTCAAATTCGCGCCCAAACCCTTTCCAAGGCAGGGGGTCGGGAACGTGGTGTTAGGGAAACACCTCCTCTCCTCCTCCTTTCCTTTCCCCTTCCCCTGGCACAGCTTCAACACAGCCCTTACCCTTTCCTTTAATGATGCACCCTGAGAGTATGGTGCCCTTTCACTAGCCTGGACCCCCAACCAATGAATTTTAAAACTGATAAAATTGAGAAAAAAAAAAAAAAATTGGGGGGCCTTGGGGATTCGCGGGGAGAAAAGGGGTTTGGGTCCGCATCTGTTCCCTCTCCTCCTCCGTGCGGGGGGACCCTTTTTTTCAGAGTGTCCAAACTTTGTTCCAGACTAAGAAACAACCCCAAAAAGCTAAAAGCTGAAAAGGGCATTGTCCGCACTGAATTTTGGTGGCTTCTTCAAAACTGGCAAGGATGGTCAAAAGGGTCTTTTTTACCCGCCTCCACTCTCGGTGGGCCCAAAACCCCGAGGGCTGCACCGTGCTTGTCAGGCCTGTGTCACTTCTACTCCCTAATGGAAATTTTGCTGTGCCACAATCACTGGGGGTGTGGAGGGTAATTCCAGGTGTTGCCCACGTCAACAAAGAGACCCCCTTTTTAAGGGGGAGGCCCCGGCTGACGCCTTGGGAACGCACCAAAGGGTGCGAAAAGCTGGGTCCCCAAAGGCGGAAGTGCGAACCCGACCTCGAGCCTTTCCTAAACGGGAAAATCCAGCCCCCGGGGAGCTCTTTTGAAAATTTTTGGCGAAAAGGTTTTAGACATGTCCAAGGGGAAGGGATTGCTCCAGCCCCACCGAAACTTAAAGGGGGGCCACAGAAATTTTGCCCAAAAGGTTTTTTTTTTTTTTTTTCGGACAAATAAAATTTTTTTTTTTTTTTTTAATTTTTTGGAAATTTTTTTTGGTTTTTTTTTTTTTTTTTTTGTTTTTTTTTTTTTTTAACCCTTTTTTTTTTTTTTTTTTTTTTTAAGAAGGGTTTTTTTTTTTTTTTTTCTTTTTTTTTTTTTTTGGTTTTTTTTTTTTCGTTTTTTTTTTTTAGGGAAAGGGAAAACCGTCCCCCCCAGCCTCCCCCTTGGGGAACCCTGTGTGGGGGGACGGGCTCCAAGGGAAAAATTAATTTCAAACCGTGGGGTTTTTCTGGGGCACATTTAAAACCAAAACCCGAGGGCCTTGGGGGGGAAAAAGCCCCAAACCCTTCCCCGCGGTTTTTAAGAGGGTTTGGGGGAGCCTGAGGCCCCCGGCACCCCCCGAGCCCTCCCCCCACCCCAAACCCTGGGGCTGTCCCCAGAATTTTAGCGGGCCTTTGGGGGCTTACTATCCATGTTCGGTGGTCAATGGAAATTTTTCCCCCACAGATGCAGACAAGGGGCTTGAAATTTTGATTACACGTGGCCCGGCCGGGGAGGGACGGGTTTTTGGGGAAGAAATGCCTGCTCGCGAAAATTTGGGATTGGGGGGAGGAAGGGCCATGATGTGGGGAACCCTCTTTTTCCACCAGACGGAAAGGCAACATTTCCAAGGCCAAAAGTGGGAAATTTCTTTTTGGGTTTTGGGGTGGTTTGGGGTTTAAATGTTTTTTGCTCCCAAACCCGGAAACAGAAAACGGCTCTAGACTGGCTCCCGTACGGCATGAGGGCGCAAAGGCGGGAAGGAGAAAGGGGTAGGAATTTGGCTTGGGGGTGCTGGTGGTTAAAAGGGGGGGACGGTGGGGCGGGGCGGGGCTGATCCCCCATCTTTACTCTAGAGAATGGGAGCTGAGGGGAAAGCTTGGTGGTGGGAGGGGAGGAGGCGGGGGACAGAGGGGGGGACAGTGGTTTGGGAAACCCGGCATCGGGCTGGGGGTTTTTTTGGGCCCAAAATGTTGCCTCCATTTTAAAATCTTTTCATTCGCTGCATGTGATAGAAGTTGGTGGTGGGTTTTTAACCCAAGATTCTTGCCCCTACTGATGCGTTTAAAGGAAAGGGGCATATGGGCATCGCTGGGGGGGAATCAGAGGTTTTCTCAAAGAAGGCCCGGCTTGAGAGGTTTCCCGGACCCTTTTTTACGGCGATAAGCGAGGAGCGGGGTTTTCCCCTGACTGTGGTTTGGGGGAATTTTTTCCTTCCCTTTTCTTCCTCCCCGTCCCCGTGATTTTAAGCGTGCAAGCAAATTTCTGAAAAGAAACCCCATTGGATCCGCAATTTCGCTCATCATTTTCAAACAGGGGGACTTTTGTCGTCCTGGGCTTTTTGCAACCAAAGGGGCTGCGGGCTAAAGGGAAGGGGGCTGGAAAAGGGATTGCGCCCCCCGGGTTTTTTTCCCCATTGACCGGTTTTCCCTTTTCCTCCCCTGAGGTCATCAGTAACTGGGCGTCGGCCAAAGAAAATCATCTTTTTGGGTCTTGAAAACATTTAACAAAGCTTTTTGACCCCAAAACCCCATTTTGTCATCAAAGAGGTCTTTAGAAAATGGATTGTTTGGTTTTGGAACCCGATTTTGATTGGGGCCCTTTTGCTTTTGCAAAGCCCCAAAAATACCAGAATGGGTGAAACCTTCCCAAAAATTACCCCCTTTTTGGGTTCCCAAAACCTTCATGGATCTCATCTTGGGGTGTATTTTAAATTTTGGGCCCCACAGGGTTTCCATAGTTTTTTTTGCACTGGGCCATGAAAACGGGGAGAAAAATGCAGTTCCACCTTGTTTTTTGGCTTCTTTTTTTACAGTGTTCGCCTAGGGGAAAAATGAAATAATTTTACAAAGGGGGTCTACAAATTACAATGAAAAATTAATAATTTTTTTATTTTTTATTATTTTAAAACCCCAAATAGAAAGGGTCTATAAAAAATTCATTTTTTGTTGTCCTTTTTGACAGCCGTACTTTTCTTTTTGCTGAAGGGGAACGGTTAGGGCTTGTTTTTTGAGGTCAGTACGCAAGTAATAAAATGCAAAAAAAAACGCACTGTGTCAAAGCATCTAAGGGCCTCTTCACAGGCTTATTTTAGAACTATTTACATGGTTGCCCTGTAAAAAGTTCTGAAAAAAGTTGAAAATCAGTTTCAAATAAGTGCCCTAAGGGGGGCACGTATTTGTAATATTTCCCCACGGATTCACCACTCCAACATTGAAGGTGGTGAATCCTCCGTAAAATAATTGACATGCACATTGTTTTTTCCGTCCCGGATTGCCGTCGCAATCCCCGGCGGAATCCGGGACGAAATACGCGCGGGTAACGACGACCTATTTTCTATTGAAATCATAGAAAATAGGCTGGACTTGTTTTGACTGTTTGCCGACGGATTTACGACGCAATCCGTCGGCAAAAACGCGGCGAAAATACCGTGTGAAAGAGGCCCCTTACAGTGAACTACTCAACAAATTTCTGTGGATTGTCAACACTAACAAATCTGCACACATCGGGTTTGAATGCACAAAAATTTATTTTGTATTAAATTCCTATTTAAATAAGCCTGAAGTGTTTGATTTTATTCTAATGATATTCTTTACTGTAGCCTGTACCTAAAGTTTTCTTAAGTGGGATAATAAAGGTTACTTTTTTAATGACTGCCTTTTTTCTTTCTTTTTTTTAATACTATGTACTGGCTTCTTCCATTCTTCATTCTGCGGATTGAAGTGGGTAATTATAATAACAGTTTACTTTAAAACCCTTGATGTATATCCAGCAGTTGGGACAGGATGGGGTTATATATTATCTAATATGTATGTGAAACTGGAAAAAATTACAACTAGAGAATACCTGGGATATAATCCAATAATAATAAGGTCTACATTTACAGCTAATTTTAGATGTGGAGATAACTGGGATATTTTTTTTTTTTTAAAGTGACAACACTGCTTACGGTGAAAGTGAAATATAGAGATGAGAAGTGGAAGAAACTGCAGCTATGATTATGCAGGAAATGTCATTTTAATATAATTGCTCTAATTATAATTTCTAGTAGCAAGTCAGGGTGAGTTACTACAAACTAAATCACATCAATTTTCATTGCCTTCCAGTAGGTCACATATGATAAGAGCAGAGCAGTCTCTTTCTGCTAGTATGTAGCATTGCTGGGTATCATCATACGCCTGGAGTATTCAGTCCTAAAATGCTACAGCTTTCCCTGATTTTCCCTTCAATTGCCCTCTTACAGACAAATCATGGCCAACATGACAGGAATAAATTGTAGATTACACATAACAATAGTTATTCATTGAATATTGTTACATGCTTTTTTTCTCTATTGCCCTAGAATTGCACATTACAGACTCTACATAATAGTAATGTTGGACTGAAATTTCTGGAACTGACCAGAGGAACTAATTAGGTAATCTCTGCACATTCAGGGTTTAATAGAGTAACTATACTGTTCTCTGTTCGATGTTTATAGCCCTGAAATATTAGGTGTACATTAGTGTCAATTGTTTGTATACAGTAGAACCTGTTTACCTTATAAAGAGTGGACTGCTTCCCATTATGGAGATTGTAATTGTCATTTGCACCGTATTGGTGAGCTTTGACCATGTTACATCATTACCTGCTAATAAATATCTAGCTAGGAATTGCTTTTATTACGTCCCTTGAGGAAGTGAACACGAAACGCGTGTATGGGCTACAGGATAGTGCTGTGGGTAGCAATTCATTATGGGTAAGACTTGACATGCTGCTAGAGGCTGTCATAGAATGTGTCTGCTGGTATTTTTATTTGTTTGCATTTGCTGATTCATATTATTCCCTTACCACCGCAGACAGTTTTGACCTCCCTGACAGAAACCCTTTTTTTAAATCTGACATGTCACTTCATGTGACAATAACTTTTTGATACTTTTAACTATCCATGTGATACACAGTTTGTTTTCTCATGACACATGGTGCTTTAACTTAGTAAAAAATTTTGGTCTATACAATCCTATACAAAATATTGTGAAAATTTGGAAGAAATTGCCATTTTCAAAGTTTTGAATTTCTGCATTTAAGACAAATAGTTATTCCACACAAAATAGATTATAACTAGAGTTGGGCGAATTGATTCTAACGAAGTGGAATTCGTTTAGAATTTCAGGAAAACTTCGATTCAAAGTCGAAGTTTGGGGTGATTCGCAGGAATGAAGCGTGCTTTTGATTGATAAAATAGCTGCGAGTACATGGCGTTACATGGGGCAAAGAAGTCTGGGAGGAAAAAGGGCATAGCCTGCATGACATGTGCAGAGATGAAGCCAATCAGAGACCAGCGGGATTCTGTGACGTCACCGCACTATATAAATCCAGGCGCGACGCTGGCAGCTTAGACCGCTCTCACTGTACTGTGTAGGGAAGGTGCTGCCGCTGCCGCCGCCGCTGCTGCTGCTTATGATATCTCATACTAAAGAACTCACTTTTATACAGCGATTTTTGGAGGGTGTCACAGCTTGTCTCAGAGACCGCTTCTCTTACGTTCTAATTCAGATTTTGTGGGTTATTGGATCTGAAGTCCAGTGTGTTTCCAATGCAGCTGCATGTACATTTTAATGCTATCTGATCAGTTCTTCAGCACATTGAATATCCAAGGGTTATCTAAGCCTGTTCCTGTTGTATTCAGTTAAAGAAACAGCATTTTTACAATCCAAATACCACTTAATTTTTGGTTGCTCATTTATTTTGCGCAATTTAGATCCAGGGGTTAAATAAGCGTTGTTCTGCTGTTGTGGTCACTAAAAGAAACGTTCCTTTTCACCGCCAAAGAAGAAATTTTGCCTGTAGCATAATTCATATCCGAAGGTTAATTACAAGTTTTTCTGTTGTTGTGTTCCGTAAAATACACGCCGTTTTAACACGCTACAAAGCTGGTAATTGTTGGCAGCATATTTCTTTTGCGCAATTTACATCCAAGGGTTAATTAAGCGTTGTTCTGCAGTTGTACTCAGTAAAAGAAACGTTTTTTTTTCACCAAAGAAGAAATTCTGTAGCATAATTCATATCCAAAGGTTAATTAAGCCTGTTTGTGCTTTTATATTCAGTAAAATACACAGTGTTTTTAAACGGCACATACAAGTAAATTTTTCCTGCCCATTTGTGGAGCGCAATTTATATCCAAGGGTTACCCAAGCTTGTTAGTGGCCCGGGTGCGGGTCAGCGGCTCTCACCTGTCCTCAACCCACCACGGTCCCATCCGCTTCCCTCAGCCAGAGATCTATTATGTGGTCTGGCTCAGCGCCACTATACAGTGATGTGTAGAGTATTGATGTGGAGAGTGGCATGGGAGGTTTTTTGGCGAGCGGTAAGCCTCTGCATACGAAGACCTTTGAGGAGGACAGCAGTGACAATCAAACACTCTTGAAGTATAAACGTGGTGGTTTGAATCCAGTTTCTGCATTACACCAGCTTGTTCAAATGCAGCGTATGGAACTTGAACTGAAGGAGACCATAACTACAGGAATTGTTTTAGGTGCTTATTTTGCATTCTGTGCCATGGTTGATGAAATTCAGTCCAAAACTGGACTGGGAAACCAAATAGAAGAAGCAAATGCTGCAAAACTGGCTTTGTATGAAAAAGGGGAGGCCCTCCCCTGTTTAAGGTGGAAAAAGGGGAGGTCCTCCCCTGTTAAAGGTGGAAAAAGGGGAGGCCCTCCCCTGTTAAAGGTGGAAAAAGGGGAGGCCCTCCCCTGTTAAAGGTGGAAAAAGGGGAGGCCCTCCCCTGTTAAAGGTGGAAAAAGGGGAGGCTCTCCCCTGTTAAAGGTGGGAAAAGGGAGGGCCTCCCCTGTTAAAGGTGGGAAAAGGGGAGGCCCTCCCCTGTTACCTGTTCATCAATTTCCCCCGTTCAATAATTTCCACCTGTTAATATATTTATTCCTGTTCATCAATTTCCCCCTGTTCAATAATTTCCTCCTGTTGATATATTTATTCCTGTTCATCGATTTCCCCCTGTTCATACTTTTCCCCCCTGTTAATATATTTATTCCTGTTCATCAATTTCACCCTGTTCATCAGTTCCTGTCTGACCGTGTACCTGACCTTTCTGCTACGTTACCTGACCTCGAATCTTCGCCGCCTGCCCTGACCTGTTGGCCTGACCTTTGACTACGAACCTGCCTGACGATTCTGTACCACGCTATACCTTGGCTGCCACCGCAAGCAAGTCACATCAGGGGTAGCGACCTGGTAGACTCCCGCCGCAGCAAGTTCATCCGCTTTGTGGCGGGCTCTGGTGAAAACCGGGACCTACTTAGATCCCGCTCCCGGGCATGGCTATTGGCATCGCTTGCGGTGGTCCAGTGTATCCACTACCGCTGTCTGTGACAACATGAAGCATTGGAATGACGTTATTCATCCCGTAGTCCTTTCGACTGCCAAATAACGCATGTCCGCATGAAAGAGCCTGAGCAAACGGCAGGTGTCACGCATGATCTGCCATGATCTGACATTAAAATTAAACAGGGGTGTCCGCTTGGATCATCAATAAACCATTAATAGCCTTTCTCTGTTCATAGAGTCATTCCAACATATGGACGCTGGAATTCCACCGTTTGGAAATGTCACATATCAGCCTATGTTGGGTGTGCCGGTGTGCCGGTGCAGCTTAAGGAGGGTGTGATTGGTGGTGTAAGAACGACTAAAGTGCATGCAAAGTTTCTGGCACTTTTTAGAATGTCTTGCAGATGGGTGTAAGACTTGAACAACCTGATTGAGCATTTCCTCCCGTGTGTGACCTCGTTCGCCCAGGGGAATCATCCTGTCCACTTGGATCATCAAAAATCGTTAATGGCCTTTCTCTGTTCAATAATTTCCCACTGTTAATATATTTATTCTTTTTCATCAATTTTCCCCTGTTAATATACTGTATTTATTCTTGTTCATCAATTTCCACCTGTTCATCAGTTCCTGTCTGCCCGTGTACCCGACCTTTCTGCTATGTTACCTGACCTCGAATCTCCACCGCCTGACCTTTGACTACGAGTTTCGTCTTGCGATTCGGTACCTCGCTGCGCCTCGGCTGCCACCGCAAGCTAGTTGCGCCAGGCGTAGCGACCTGGTAGGACTCCCGCCGCAGAAAGTCCATCCTGCCTTGCGGCAGGCTCTGGTGAGAACCGGGACCTACTTAGACCCCACTCCCTGGCGTGGCCGCTACCCGTTTGCGTTGGTCCAGAGGAGCCGCTACCCGTGTCGTTACAATGGCTGAAGTGAATGCCAAGTTTCCTGGCCAGTTCTTTGAATGGTGCAGAGTCCACCACTTGAAAAGGGAGGAACTGCAGTACCACCAATTTGGATAGGAGCACGGTCAGCTTCTGCACTTAGGGATGGCTAGACGCATACCGTTGTCTCTTGGCAATCGTCTTGGTGAACGACTGCTGGCACCATGAGTGCCGAGGAGCAGGAGTATCTGGACCAGTAGTTGATGTAATAGACAGGGAGTTGTCTTTGGCAGAGGTGGTGAAGCCATGACTGCCTGAAATGGGAGGCGTGCCACTGGGTGCTACAGCTGTTGGGACAGGATGGACCACATCTGAAACATATATGGTGACATTGCATGATGTTGATGCAGGGCCGTGGTACCAACGTTAGGTCCCTGGTCACGCTTTACTTTCTGACCACAGATTCGACATATAGCCACCTCTGGTGTCTTAGCAAAAAACTGGCACACCGCAGTGTAGGTGATTTTACCACCAAAGCGCTGCACTGTCTGACTGTTACCGCCGCTGACCCGGTGAGTCCATGTGCCGCTACTTTCTGGGACCTGCAAAGTGGGTGTTCACTACCGACTTACGGGCTGCGCCACTGCCTGACACGTAAGCTGCTGCTTCTTTTCCCTATGATAATGATGAAACCTTGTACACTGTTGGTCTGGGTCAGCTGATAGCATCACATGGCTTTCAAAACCACCAGTATGCTGATGACACCCAACTTTACATCTCCGGCCCAGACATTAGCTCTCTACTTTCCAAGATCCCAGATTGTCTGTCTTCCAAAGCCTCCTTCTTCTCCTCCCGTCTCCTAAAACTTAATGTAGAGATAACGGAATGCGGCCGGGACAATGGGTAGTCGAGGGTAGGCCCACTTCATCCCAGGGAGAAAAGGGGCACAAGGAGGCATGGGTGGACTGAATTTTCCGTTTGGGGGGCACTTTATGCCTTGTTTAACTAGGGCACCAGAAAAACTTGTCCCAGCCTCGCCTATTTCTCCCGGCTCTCATGTGTGATCGGCTACATCGATTAGTGTTTGCCTGTCACCGCCGTTCTCCACAACGGTGTCGCTGTACAAAGCCTGACCGCTCGCTACATAACCCCCCATTGCAACTCTCCTCCTCACTATTTGCCCGCTTCTGCAAGAAGCAGCGGATATCTTCCCCACCTCTTTGCTGCCCACTGTCCTCAAATAGTTTGTCCTCGCTGTATAGTGGTGCAGAGACGACAGCACATAGTAGTTCTTTGGCTGTGGGAAGCGAACGGGACAGAGGTGGGTTGAGGACAGGTGAGAGCCCCTCACCTGCTCCCGGGCCATGCCAACAACGGGGTGTGTGTGACAAACCCACCGACTCTTGGCTGTGGTTGTCAGATGTCATATGGGAGAAAGTGTATGACCTAGTGTGTGGTCAACACATGGCCGGTAGATGACACCGGATGCTGTGGCCTGCCTCGCAGGGTGGCTCCTGCTGTGACGTCCCCTTACTGTGCTTCGATCTGTGGTGGCTCCAGTAACCTACTACTGTGTTCTTTGACTCTATGGTAGGATCGTAGCCCTCAGCTTGTTTTTTTCTAGCTGTCGCTGCCATGACTTTATCACGCTACATTCCTGCTTCAGTTTTTTGGTCAGTTTTGCCCTCTTAAGTGCCCAGGGAATTTTATAGTGAAGCGGCGGGAGTCATATGCGTGTCATCCTAAAACACAACATTGTATGAAGACCAAACCAAGCTCTCTCTGCATATTTAAGCAGGGCACAACGTTCTACAGCACCCTGCAGGCTCTGTGCAGCCTGGAAATAGCTGTTTTTTAACGCGATTCGTCCTGAAGCAATTCGGACCGAAACGAATTTTGTCGGAAAATTCGGAGAAGTCACTGAATGGAATTTTTGAGAAATTCGCCCATCTCTAATTATAACTAGCATCCACCATATGTCTACTGTAGGTTGGAATAATTTTTTTAAATGTCTACTTTTTGACAACATTAAGGGGCTTAGAAATTTAGTAGTATTTTTTAACATTTTTAAGAAAATTTGCAACAGATATTTAGGGACCAGTCCAGTTTTGATCTGACTTTGAGGGACCTGTATGTTGGATATTCCCAAACTGCACCCCTTAAAGTATTCAACACCGCATTTAGGAACCTTATTTGCCCATTAGGTGTTTCACATAAATTAAAGCAAAGTGGAGGTGAAATTTAAAAATTTCACTTTTTTTTGCAGATTTTCAGTTTTTAGCCATAAATCACAGGAACACGGTAAATGTGACCAGGGAAATTAAACTTAACATTGATTCCCATAATTCTACCATTTTTAGATATATCTTATATGTGACCCTAGTGTGCTATTTGACTCAACCTCAAGCCTCAGAATAGGAGGACCACCTACTGGACTTGGGTCTCATTTTCATTAGAGTTTTCTTTAGGCGCCATTTCAGGTTTGCGGACACCCTAAGGTGCTGAAACTTAATAGACACCCCTAAGAAGACCCCATATTGGAAACTACACCCTTTAAGGAATACAGTGGGTACGGAAAGTATTCAGACTCCTTTAAATTTTTCACTCTGTTTCTTTGCAGCCATTTGGTAAGATCAGAAAAGTTCATTTTTTTGCTCATTAGTGTACACTCTACACCTCATCTTGAAAGGAAAAAACAGAAATGTAGATATATTGTTATTTTAGCTGTGTGCTTAGGGTCATTGTCTTGTTGGAAGATGAACCTTCAGCCCAGTCTGAGGTCCAGAGCACTCTGGAAGAGGTTTTCATCCAGGATATCTCTGTACTTGGCTGCATTCATCTTTCCTTCATTTTCAACCAGTCGTCCTGTCCCTGCAGCTGAAAAACACCCCATAGCATGATGCTGCCACCACCATGTTTCACTGTTGGGATTGTATTGGGCAGGTGATGAGCAGTGGCTGTTTTCTCCACACATACCGCTTAAAATTAACACCAAAAATGTCAATCTTTGTCTTATCAGACCAGAGAATCTTATTTCTCATAGTCCGCGAGTCCTTTATGTGTTGTTTTGAAAACTGTATGTGGGTTTTAATATGTCTTGCACTGAGGAGAGGCTTCTGTCGGCACACTCTGCCATAAAGCCCTGACTGATGGAGGGCTGCAGTGATAGTTGACTTTGTGGAACTTTCTCCCATCTCCCTACTGCATCTCTGGAGCTCAGCCACAGTGATCTTGGGGTTCTTCTTTATCTCTCACACCAAGCCTCTTCTCCCATAATTGCTTAGTTTGGCTGCATTCATCTTTCCTTCATTTTCAACCAGTCGTCCTGTCCCTGCAGCTGAAAAACACCCCCATAGCATGATGCTGCCACCACCATGTTTCACTGTAGGGATTGTATTGGGCAGGTGATGAGCAGTGGCTGGTTTTCTCCACACATTCCGCTTAAAATTAACACCAAAAAGTTCAATCTTTGTCTTATCAGACCAGAGAATTTTATTTCTCATAGTCTGCGAGTCCTTCATGTGTTATTTTGCAAACTGCATTTGGGCTTTCATATTTCTTGCACTGAGGAGAGGCTTCTGTCGGCACACTCTGCCATAAAGCCCCGACTGGTGGAGGGCTGCAGTGATAGTTGACTTTGTGGAACTTTCTCCCATCTCCCTACTGCATCTCTGGAGCTCAGCCACAGTGATCTTGGGGTTCTTCTTTATCTCTCACACCAATGCTCTTCTCCCATAATTGCTTAGTTTGGCTGGATGGCCAGGTCGAGGAAGAGTTATGGTCGTCCCAAACTTCTTCAATTTAAGGATTATAGAGGCCAATGTGCTCTTAGGAACCTTGAGTGCTGCCTTTCCACAATTCTGTCTCTGAGCTCCTTGGGCAGTTACTTAAACCTCATGATTCTCATGTTCTCTGACATGCACTGTGAGGTCTTATATAGATCGGTGTGTGCCTTTCCTAATTAAGTCCAATCACTTTACTTAAACACAGCTGGACTCCAAAGAAGTAGTAGAACCATCTCAAGGAGGATTCGAAGGAAATGGACAGCATGTGAGTTAAATATGAGTGTCACAGCAAAGGGTCTGAATACTTATGACCATGTGATATTTCAGTTTTTCTTGTTTAATAAATTTGCGAAAATATCTACATTTCTGTTTTTTTCCTTTCAAGATGGGGTGCAGAGTGTACATTAATGTACAAAAAATTAACTTTTTTGATCTTACCAAATGGCTGCAATTAAACAAAGAGTGAAAAATGTAAAGGGGTCTGAATACTTTCTGTACCTACTGTATATCCAGGGGTCTAGTGAGTATATCACCCTCACAGGTGTTTCACAAATGTTTTTAGCATTAGCCTAATTTTATTTTTTCCAATAATCTGCAATTTTAGCTAAAAATGTTTCATTTTTACAAGGAATCCTGGAAAAATGCACCTCAAAATTTATTACTGAATTTTTTCCAAGTTCGGCAATGCACTATATGTGGGTGTAAACTGCTGTTTGGGTGCATGGCAGGGTCTACAAGGGAGGGAGCGCTATTCATTTTTGGAAAGCAGATTTTGGTGGTTGCCATGTCACATCTGCAAAACCCCCAAAGGATAAGAACAGTTGAAACCTTCCAGAAGTCATCCCATCTTGGATTCAACACCCCTCATGAATCTCATCTAGGGGTGTATTGTTCATTTTGAGCTCACAGGTGTTCCATAGATTTTTTTTAGCACTGGGCCATGAAAATGGGAGGAGGGGATAACACAGTTCTGCCATTGTTTTTTAGCTTCAATCACAGAAAGATGGGACATTATTTACTCAGAAACACAACCACAAGGCCATACTTACAGCTCAATGGCTAGACTATAGACCGAACCCAGAAGGAGGCAACACAAGCCCAGGTGCAGATAACCAATGAGCAGAAGGGACTCACAAGATACGAAGAACATTGACATGGTTTGCGGTCACTGTATCAACTAATACCTCATTTTTTATATTTTTCCAGTATGCCATTTTTCTGCCCAAAATACTTGGGAGCAGAGGGTGTCAGTATTTTGTGTTGGACACTTAAAAAGGGCTGGCCACCCCACCCAATCGAATAGTAAAGGCGTCATAGGCTGTAAGCCAGCATAGTGTACCACACGTATCTGTATAAATGTCACCATTTGTATCGCCGTATCTATATGCAATTATAATACCAGCAACCACCACCCTTATACATAGAAGGCATGTGAGTGGTTGTCTTTTCAGTACTTTTGCATTTGTGTAGTCTGCCATGTATTATACTGCGGCTTTTTTGCATACTGGTGTGAACTGGTACTTACTTAATGTGCAGTTTTTTTTCATTCAGTTGCTCCCCTAGTGGATGACTGTGTGAGCTTCTGCTCACTAGTTATCACCACCTGTTATATCTTCCCCAAGTAGCACAGGGACTTGTGTTGCCTCCTACTGAGTTCAGTCTATAGTCCAGCTATAGAGTTGTAAGTACTGTATGGCCTTGTGGTTGTGTTTCTAATTTTTATAGCGTTTGCTGTATGAATGACAGGATAACTTTACTATGTGGGTCGGTATAATTGCAACAATAAAAATTTAAAATAGTTTTTTATGTTTATTACTTTTACACAATAGAAATACATTTGTAAAAAAAATTGTGTTTTTATATCATCATAGTCCCATAGGCATAGCTTTATTTTTCTGAATATGGAGCTTATTAAGGGCTTGTTTACATTTTTTTTGGTACCATTATGGGGTTCATATGATGCTTTGATCACTTTTTATTAAGGTTTTTGTCGACCAATGAGAAGAGCTTACAGAATTTGAATTACTGTATTTCCCGGCAATTTCTAATATCCCTATACCTGATGTTACGCCGGTGAGGGCGACAAACGCGTTGTTATGGATTTTATTTATGTTTGTTTATAGAAGGTTTTAGCTCTTTTACAGAGAATGTTTTACACTTAATAAAAACGATTTATTTACTAATACTCCATGCCGCACGGAGCTGAGATTTCAGTGCACTGATCTCTCCATAGACTAAAATGGGAAAAATTAGCTCGCGCTCTGATTGGCCGGGATAGCCAAGCCTCCGCTAATTCAACCAATCAGCTCTTTTCTGCCTTTTTTACTGTATTTTGAACTGTCCCGCCTTTTCATTTGATTGGTCAATAATTCTCCATAGTTTATAATGGGTCACTGTCGCTCCTATTCTGATTGGCTGGTTTATACCGACCAATACGAAGCGCTTACAGAATTTGAATTACTGTATTTCCCGGCAATTTTCTATATCGCAAGTCCTGCTGTAGCGCCGGTGACGGCGACAAACTTTTTATTTATGTATTTATGTATTTTTTTTAGAAGGTTTGAGCTCTTTTTCAGAAAATGTTTTACATTTACTGTTGAGCGATTACGTTGGCTATCGACATCGGGCGATAGTCGATAGTCGGCCACCATCGATAAGGTTTTTCGATAGTGAGCAGTCGATTATGAGCGATGACCATTAAAGTCTATGGGAGAGCAACAACACCTTCATTCTAACACCCAAACTAGGCTGGAGAAGCTAGAATTAACACCCACAACAGTCAAATGGATACCTGCTACATCTTAGGCACAACACTTAGGCTATAAAAGCCACAGAAAAAAAGTCACACACCATTTACTATCCCTGTCTTGTACCACAGCATGACCCTTAAACCCGCATCACCCACAAATTAAAAAGTGCCAGAAGGCAGTATTATTTGAACCATCATTTTACTTGAACTGGAAATTGAATATCCCTGTCCTGGAACGCAGCATGAGCCCCAAACCTGCATGACCCCCACATTTAAAAGTGCCGGAAAAAGGAGTCTTTCAACCACTATTTTAGTTTCAACTGGACATTGACTAAACCCTGTCCTGGGCCACAGCATGAGCCCCAAACCTGCATGACCCCAGATTAAAAAGTGCCGGCAAAAAGGAGTCTTTCAACCACCCTTTTAGTTGAACTGGACACTAACTATATCTGTCCTGTACCACAGAATGACCATTAAACCTGTCTGACCCACAGATTAAAAAGTGCTGGAAAAAAGAAGTCTTTCAACCACCATTTTAGTTGAACTGGACATATACTGTCCCTGTCCTGGGCCACAGTATGACCATTAAACCTGTCTGACCCCCAGATTAAAAAATGCCGGAAAAAGGGGTCTTTCAAACCCCCATTTTAGTTGAACTGGACATTGACTATACCTGTCCTGTGCCACAGCTGCCCCGGGGCCGGGTTACAGTGGTGCGGTGAGAGCCCAGGGGGCGTCCGTCATCTTTTAAACACGCGGTTAAAATGCCCTGAGACGCAGCAACGAAAACTGTCGTGCTAAAGCAAGTGCGGAAGCGGAAGTGTAAAAAACCCACCTTTCCCCTCGACACAGTCAAGACCGGGGTAGGCTTGCCCCCCCGTAAAGTGTGGCCCAAATTGAGCTTCACGGGGAAAAACTGGTGGTTTTAACGCTCCTGTTCCACCCAGGTCCCCTTTTTCTTGGCATTCTTTTCTCATTTTACTCAACGTGCTGGGAAAATTGGCTCTGTCTTTGTTTCTTCCGGCTCCTACTCCATGTCCCCTGAATAAAATAATCTGGTCAATTTTTTTCCCGACCTCCCTTTTTCAATTCAAGGAATCTTTTTACCAGCTATTTTTGTAATCAAATTTTTTAGTATTTAAATTTTAGAAAACCATTTTTAATAGGATGGAAACCCACCATGTCTTTCTTTCTCTTTTTTTTTAATTTTATTAAATGGGTTATCTCTACAGGGGGTTGATAGCTATGTTAAAGATCTTTCAAAAACAAGTCATTTGCAATTTTGTGTCATTAAAAAGTTCCTACCTTTTTTGTTTATGACGCACCCTCCCCTTGACCCCTCTTGACAATTTTTAAAGAAAAATGTCTGTTAAAACAACATTTTTTTATTATAGGACCTTTTAAGCTGCTTTCAAACAAAATGCCCCCAAAAATTAAAAAACAGCCCCTTGACCACTTTGGACAATTTGAAGAAAAAATTCTTTAAAAAACAACATTTTTTTTATAATAGACCTGTATATAGCGCTTTTCAAACAAAATCCCCCCCAAAAATCAAAGCAGACCCTTACCCCCTTTTGGACAATTGGGGAAAAAAATGTCTGTTAAAAAAACATTTTTTTATAATGGACCTGTATATTTGCTGCATTTCAAAGCGCATCCCCCAAAAAAATTAAAAAAATGATTCTAAACCCATGTTAAAAATTGGAGGAGAAATGCCACTTGAAGCCCATTTCGTTAAAAGGGCCCATGATTTTTTCGATTCCGCTACAGACCCCAAAAAATTAAAAATTGACTTCTCAGCCACTATTAAAATTTTTGGGGGAGAAATCCCATTTAAAAAGCCACATTTCTTTTCCCAAAGGACCAAATTATAGCTTATCTCACAGCAAAAAAAAAACCCCAAAACCATTGACAATGTAAAACTTCTTAAAATAAAAGTGAGTAAATGGAATCGGTGATTTTCAGGGAACCCTTTTTGCTTTTACAGTCCCCACAGCAAAACCACAAAATAACTTTGGGGAAAAAAGAATAAAAATTGCAGTAAAAATGATATTTAAAAACATTTTCAAGAGAACCTTTCTGTTTGAAGAGGAATGTGAAGTAGCCGGCAATAACGGGGGGACCCCAATTGGGCCACACCATCAGAGTCCATCCCGATTCATCTTGATGAAAGTCAAACGATCCACATTATCTGTGGAAAGCCCGGGGGTTTGTCTTTTTGACTCCCCACTTTTGGGGAAGGTCCGCTCAATAGCGCTGGTGTGGGGAGGAAAACACCTATGGGGTGCGACCCCCCGGGCCATTTGTCCATTTTGGATACCCAAAGCTTTGGTCCGGACACATACAAAAACATCGGTGTTGAACCCGAAAGTCGTGCACCATGACTTAAGCTGGTCCTTGGGGTTTTGGGGGTGCCCGCATTGCATGCATTGGGGAGGTGGTAAACAAAGATTGCCCGAGGAAACCCCTAAAGGCTTTGCCCCCTTCTGCGCGCCCTACGCCACTTGGCACTCTACTGCTGTCACGCGCTGATTTTGTTCCCCCGTGACTTTTGGGGGCTGAAGCAGACGCACAGATGCTCCAGTTGATCAATCGCAAGGTTTTTTTTCCTGCATTTTACTCTCTATTTGGGTGGGGGGATGGAAAATGCGAGTTTTTGTTTTTTACCAGGGAAACCCGGGGGGTGGGGGCCCCCCAGTAACTTTTGTTCATTTTGTGGGCCCTTAAAGAGGGTCGTTGGAGGGAAAGGGGCTCCAGCACTCAGTGAGAGATGGGCCTTATTTTCCCCAACCTCTGGCAGGGGGCACTGCAAATGATCTTTTCATTTTTTC